>JAJEJO010002354.1:336962-426184 GCA_020662805.1 Glaucomys volans
CACACACACACACACACACACCCTAGCCTAGTGAATACTAAGCCCTTTATGTGAAATCATCATCAGGGTATAATTTAAAATCTTAAAATATATTCCAACTTGTCTAGGCCAGTCAAACAATAAGTCAAAGGTCACAGAAGTTAGTGGTGGAGGAAAATGCTAAACTCAAGTCTTCTAACATTAAGTTGATGTTTTTCCACTCCATCACATTTCTTATACTAGGAGAGGGGGGGAGGGTTGTTTAATTCATACAGTACTAGTAATTAACAAGTAATACACTTTTGAAAATAACTGCTGGCATCTTTTTAAAATGCTGACAGCACAAGTTCTTCTGAGGAATTAGAGATTGTGGCAGCTTTCATAAATTTGTTAAAAATATAAACTTATTCAAATTTGCTCTCCTCTTTGGTAAAAGACTCTCCAAAAATTGCCTTCTTTAAAATTACAATTTTATGAACCATGATACAATTACAGTGAATTTCCATCAGAGAGTTTGACCCTCCTTTCTGAGGTACACTGGCATATAGGACACTATATTTTAATTAAGCTAGCAAAGAAATATAGAATTTCCAGAATTATTATTCTATTATTTTTCAAAGGGAAAGGGGATATTGGCAAATCCAAAACTGTTCATCAGATCACCACCACAAAATAAAAACTTGACAATACTATTCAAACCTTCAATTCTAAGCATAAGTATCATTCCACCATGTTCTCAAATTTCAATAAATTACACTGTTCTCATATATACGATACTGTTGCCCACATCACAAGTGTTAAAAGTTATCCTTGGGCTAAAAGGTTTAATAACACCTTTCCCAAATTTAGCAAATAATGTTTTGGTACAAGTACTAAAATAAAAGCTATTTGATGAACACATTGAGAACATTTAGGATAGAATAATGGAGACCTAAGCCTAATCTGAATGGGTTAACGAAAAAATGTAAGGTAAAGAAATGGAGACAAGTAGACAGAGTCTATAAATGAGCAATAATTTATGAAGTTCATCTGTGAATAGGGACAGAGAATGGAATTGGTAATAAAATAGAAAGCAAGGCAAAGGGTTTTTAAAAAGTGAAACATGATTGTTTACCACTTCACCTACCAAACAGCAAAAAAGACAAGAATGTGAGCAGAGATGCTGGGTTAGTGATGGTATGAATAGAAAAAGAGAGTTCCGAACTGTGTTATTTGTTAATAACCTATATTATTATATAGGTTCTTTGTTAATGACCTATAACACTGAAAAAGAAGAGGCAAGAGTTTAAGAGTATGAGGACAGAGAAAATATAAAATGAATAGTAGGAAAGTATACCAAGGAAGTAAACTGAGACTGCAAGGTGACTTATTGTGTGGTTATTTGAAATCTGTAGTCCTGAATTTAAAATTGACAAAAAAAAGAAAAGCATTTTCTCTAGGCATGCTCAACTGTTCAGAAACAGGCATGACCAAAATGGATAGCTAGGTTTTATCCAGTTCTGAGATTTTGCCCAAAGAATTTGAACTAAGGGAGTAAGAGGCAAAGGAGCTAAGAATGTTGCAAGGAAATGACTGTAATAATGAACCATCAAAATTTAATTACACTGAGCGAAAGAGGAAAGGGATTCAAATCTTCAAAAACGACAGGGTAGGGGCTGGGTTGTGGCTCAGTGGTAGAGCACTTGCCTAGCATACATAAGGCCCTGGGTTCGATTCTCAGCACCATATAAAAATAAAATAAAGGTATTGTGTCCACCTACAACTAAAAAAAAATATGAAAAAAAAGACAGGGGTTATGGGTTGAAGGACTGCTAGAAGTAGAACTGTTAGAGTGACTAAGGAATCTGATAGAGGAAAAGAGAAAGATAAAACAAGACTATTGGTCTGTAGATTGAAATTAAGTTTTAACACAGTTTGGCCAAGATATTAAACTTCTTGGAAATATACATTCTTAAGAATTCTGACGGTCTTTAAAGCAAAACCAGATTTACCATAATTTCTAAATCATATTAAATATGGCATGTGATCATTTTCTGAAATGACTTTATAAGATTAATGTTCTCTTTTCTCTCAGTTAAACATGTAGTCTTAGTTTCCCAATATGAAACAAAAATGTGTTTACTGTAACCTAAACCTTAAAATTCACAATGTGTGTTTAGGCAGAACCATTTAAGTTACAAAACCATATGGTTAAAATGTAGCCATTTTGAGATCCCCTATCTGTACCCAGTCATAACTATAGCCCTTCCCTTTGCCTGCCCCAATTTTAAAATCAGCTGATCGGGTAGATTATAACCCTAAGCTCAGAGCAAGGAGCAGTGTTGCTTTAGGAATAAAAAGAGGTGGACTGTCCTGCCTGCCCAAGTGTGCTTGCTTTCCAGTCTTCGTTCAGTAGCAAATCCTTTTGCAGAAGGAAATTTTGTCTTGCCAAGCTACTTCCAAGTACACATCTGATTTCTCCCAGCATCACAGTGTCTCTAACAACTTGTTAACTAAATAATACATTGGTTTATGTTTCAGAATATAACCAATCAGGTCTAAAAGACAATGTGCATATTTGATTAAAGCCAAATACAATTTATTTTTTTTAGAATATAACAAAAAGTCCAGAACTGTGTTGAGATTCTATATTACTTATCATTGTGTTGTTTTTCTGAAGCCTGGACACACAAAACCTTCTGATCTTACAGAGAACTGGAAACCCACACTAGCTCTAGTAGCTTGATGATTATAATGAATGCTGGGTCTTGAACTCCGATCTCTCTGTTGTGTTTTCTCCATTTCTAGCCACAACCCCAAGATTCTAAATGTTAATATTATTAATAAGTATGACAATATAAATTAATAAGAATGACTTTTCAAACGTCATAACAACTTAGAGGAGGAAAGTTTTTAAGAATAAAAATGTCACAGTTCTCAAAATAGTAAAAAAAGATTTTTTTATACACTTGTAAGTCCTAATGAAAATCACAACATTCTAGAATCTTTCTGTATTTCACTGTTTTTCTAAACAAAATTTATTTATTTAGTGATGCTGGACTGATCAAACCCAGGGCCCCCCACATGCTACACAAACATTCTACCAATGAGCTAAACTCCCAACCCAATCAATACTTACTACATGTTCTTATGTACATGATACTAGAGTCTAAGAAATAACAAATATAGAATATTTGACTACTGATCACAAAGAGCTTATAATCTAAAGAGAAACCATAAAACAAATAAATTTTAATAAGCAAAGCTTAAATGTTAAGACAGCGTAAAACAAGGGATAGGGAACATACATTCATTATTCAAAGAGAGAATTCTGAACACGCTTGGCCAAGGATATACATATGTACATTATCCATACCTAAAGTTATAAAACATTCAGAAATACACTGCAAAAGAAAAAGAAGCAAATGAATCCTGTGATTGCTGCTACAAATCTCAACAGATGCAAGTCTAACAAAAGCCAATCCAAATTTAGGAGATAGGAAAGAAAGAGGTCAATAAGCAGGCTTTTAGTGATAGGACAAAAATGAAGATGCACTTTAAGTTAAGCTGCTGGTTAGGAGATGATTACCTGAACTTCTTCAAACTCATCCAGTACACAGCAGAGGCACTCTTGGAGGCTGTATCTGGGAAGATAAGAAGCTACTTTCCTGTGTGTTCCTTTCATTTTCATTTTAAAGCATACATGAATCCAGTGGTGATAAAACTACATGTGATACTATTGTGTTAATGGAAAGATAATGTGTGTATTTAGCATGAGCTAATAATATAGATTCAATAGCAGCATTTTTGTCCTTCTACCACAAGGTTGAATGACAGTAAACTGTTACTCCCAGTTTATTGATTTTTGACTATTTAGATTAACATCCTTTGATCATTTTCAGGTTAAAATTACTAGTAGCACCATTTTGTGTTACGTAAGTTTGATTTCAATGATTAGAGTGATTATACATAGTTTGATATAATCAATAAAACAATAAAAAATATCAAAATACAGAAAACTGAATCAGACAGTAAAAATTTGGTTTCCAAAGCAGGAAAACATTCCAGAATAGGAAACAGAGACAAGTTTGAAATTAAATAAATAATCTATTGAGATGATAATCACTCAAATCAAGAATCAAAACATATTGCCCCTCAACAGGAAAAAACTGGGCCAAAACATTGTAAATATGAAAAGGGAGGGAAGGGGAAAAGCCAAAGCAACTATCAGAATGAAAAACAGCAGAAAGAAAATTTTTCAGATCAATAAGGACAGAAACTACAAAACTTACATTTATGTGTTTCAGTACATATATTTCATTTTACTATGCAGAAATTAGTTTTCTTATTAATTTTCCTACCTCATTATTTGAATCTTGAATAACTTTATAGAGGGCTGGTACAAGTGCTTTTTTCCGGTGTAAAGTTGCTGCATAATTGGTGATTTGAGTGTCAGGTAATGCCTAAAAAAAAGGAAAACATAAATGAACCTATATTTGGGAAGTTAGAAACTTTGAGTGCCTCCTGAAAAGATCTATAAGAGTCAAGTAGAAAAGTAAAAATAATTAACATAAGAAATAACCATGAGTGTTAATAAAACAAATTAAGTTTGCATGCTATATCATACATTCTTGTGACTACTCAACTAAGAAAAATGATTAGAAAGCAGTCTTTACACCTATATTTGCTGAAACAGGCCACCTCAATCTAACCTAAAAAATAATAGTAAGTGTAGACTATATTGAAATTCTTGCATTTTTTTACAAAACAATTTCCATAATATTCCTGTTACATAGTTTTCCATCAAAACTATGTCTTTTAATTACAAGAAGTAAAAACATGAGGCCCACAACCTGTTTTTATCTTTTATTAAAGGGTGAAAGCTTCTTTCTTAAATTAACGTACTCTATTATACTGTTTCATTTTTTCTATTTTAGGATGGGGTTTCCCTACGTTGCCCAGAATAGTTTTGAACTCCTGGGCTCAAGTGATCTCCTGCTTCCACCTCTCCCAAGTACCTGGGATTATAAGTGCACACCACCGCACCCAGCCTTTAATTGAATATATTTTAAAATTTAAGTACCGACTCATGAATCCCAACAATTATTTTCATTTTTTCATATTCCCTTCTGGACCTTGTTCTCATCAGTGCATTTTAAAAGAACTGTAATTAGAAAAATGTTATTTCATATTTTGCCATTTCTATTTCATTGTATACTTTTATGTTTCTCCATAGAACACATATTTACTATCTGAATTGCTGACACACAGAATCATATAATACATTCTTTTTTTTTTTTTTTTTTTGCGGTGCCGGGGATTGAACCCAGGGCCTTGTGCTTGACAGGCAAGCACTCTACCAACTGAGTTATATCCCAAGCCCATAGTACATTCTTATCCCCACCAATTTACCTTGAATTCTGACAACCATTCTTCCACAACACCACGTTCAGATCCCAGCATCTTCTTTTACCTTCTATTCTTCTTTAATGCTAAAAATAATAATTAAAAAGAAAAGTACTGAACCCAAGGATGACATTACTTATAGAAGCTACCAAAGGTAAATGATGTATGTGTATTTTTCACGAAAGGAGACTTATCTAATATATATTTTAGATAAGGAGACTTGTTTTTAAGAGTTCAATTAAAACAAAAATTTTCAGAAATGAATTCTATGTTTAATGATATCTTTGAAAGCTACTATCTTAATGCCAACAACTATACTTCAAAGTGGCAAAGAAAGAGGCCTCAATACGAGGCACAGTAAGGTAGGCCTATAATCCCAGCTACTTGGGAGAATCAGACAGGAGATTGAGTTTGAGGTCAGCCAGGGCAATTTAACCAAACACTATCTCTAAATAAATAAATTAGGGACTGAGGATTCAGGGTGATGGGCAAGAGGAAGACTGCATTCCCAGTTGCTCCACAGCTCAAGATTCAACCGGTAGGAGTAACTGCTTCTCTGTGAGGTGGGTGAAAGAGGGAGTTCACTAAAACTCAATACTGGACAGTCAGAGTGTCTTAGAGACTCAGAAATTTGGGTACACTAAACAAAGAAGAAAGATTACACTGGAGCCAAGCCAGTTTTGGTAGCAGCAGTAGTAGCGGTACTGGCACTGGTTCAGCTCAGAGAGAGGGGAAGCACAGAGAGAAACACAATGGACAGATTTAGAACAGCAAAACCTGAGATCAGAAAAAAGGGCTGCCCTTAGCTGATACAGAGGTTGCACTGTACACTGGTTCTTGAAAAGTGCCCCACGTTTCCCAACAGGCTGTAGAGAACTGGGTGGGAGTCATCTTGAGGTGGCCATGCTGCAGCTCCTGCTGCAGGTGCTGGGAGATCTGAGCAGACATAACTACAGTGTCTCAGGCAAGCATCTACCATGTAGGCTAGGGTTTATTAGCAGAACATGAGTGAAATAGGTATAGAGAATATTTTACCCAAGGGTATTCAAGTCAGAAAAGTGAAGGGGAGCCCATTTTGCTTCCCCTTTGAGTCTGGAGGCTCCTGTGAGCAGCTGAAGTGGTTCAGGAATCTGAAAGGACAGGTGTGAATATACTCAGGGACTAATTCTGGGAAGCTTGGAAAGGTTGCATTGTGAGCTACAAAGCAGGTGAAGGATTGGATTCCCTACCCCATGAGTAGAATCTTTGGGAGGCTCCCAAGATCCAGATATACAGCAGAGATGGGTTACTGCCAGGCCCAAGGGGTGTGTTGATCTAATCTCTCCAGAGCAGAAACCACCCAGCAAAGAAAGACCCTGAAGCCTGATTAGACCTAAGTGCCACCTGCTAGAACTCCACTAAAAACTCTGCAGTGGACCTACCCTGGGAGTACATCAGTCTGGTCTGTATAGACAAAACTCCAACTGACAATACTTCCCATCCCATCCTACTTCACACTGGGGAGAAGAGAAGCTGACAATTATTTGAACCAAATTCTGTCTTAGGCCACTTCAACTGGCAGCCTGTTGAGCAACACAAGAATAGGAAGGGGTTAACAACCCAGAGCCCTTGCTCTTGCTCTTAGTCCATAGCCCGAGAAAAAAGTCAGGCAAAGAGTGTCTATTCTCACTGATCATTCTTGACCACCTCAGGGGAAACAATTTCTGAATTTTTCACTAAGACTCTTTCTTTCATTTTTGTGTGTTTTTTGCTGTGCTGAGTGGTTCATGGACATTTGTACATATACGTATTTATTTCTTTTTTCTTATTTTTAGTATTTTTTAAAATGTTATTTTTTCTTGCCTTGCCTTTTGAGAGTTAGGGATTTTTATTAGTACATTTTAGTTTTGTTTTTGAATTGTCTTTCATTTGTCTACTTCTCCTGTTTCTTCTTCTCTCTTCTTCTGCTAACAGACAAATTCTGTTGTTTTCTCTTTCACTCTCCCTTTATTTCTATTTTTCTCCTTCCTTATAACCATCACATGCTACATCTCTTCTGCATTCTCTGTTCACTTTTTGAAATTATGAACTTTTACACCTTCCTATCATACTTTCTTTTCTTTTAGCTGTATTCTGCCATCTTAGCACTAATTGTTTTATATAAGTCCTGTCCCCACCATTAATACTGTTATACTTATTACTGCTATGGATATATAGGTGACTCATGTTGTTTACTTTAATGCTAGGTACAATTCATGATTACTTATAGTTTTTGTTACTGGCAATTGCCGACCCTACGATTTCTGTTTGTGGTGGCATTTAACATCGTAGATGTCATAGTACAAACCAAGTATTAAGTTTAATGCTGTATATTCTTTGCATTGGTTGCTGTTACTGCTTATTTCCCTCTATTCTGTGAGCTACTGGGAACCTACAGGGACACTACAAGTGCAAAGGGTAGAAACTCTACTGCTGAACTAAAGTCAACCAAAAGACAGCAACCATGCTCAACGTGCAACTCAGCTATACCCTTAATACAAAGAGTAAAAGAGATAAAAACCCCAGGTCCCAAGCAGAAACAACTAGGGGTGGGTCCCATTTCCCACCTATGGACATACATTGCTATAACAGAAATAAAGAGATATAACAAAGCCGGTGGATACCACACCTATAAAGGGGTCTCAATCCAGATCACTTTAGGACTCTTTCTGAAGACTGTGCCTTACAAAAGTCCACACATAAGAGTGGAAGAGAAATTCTTCCAACAGAAGCATAAAACCCAACAAATGAATACAAGAAATATGAAAAAGCAAGCTAACATATCACCTCCTAAAGATCATAATTCACCAGCAAATGACCCCCAAAACATTAAAGTAGATGAAACACCAAATAGAGAATCCAAAAGAATCATTATTGAAAAATAATCAATGAATTCGAAGAGAACACAGAAAAATAACGGAATGAATTAAGGAAGTCAGTACAGAATATGAATGAGAAATTCAATAAGGAGACAGAAATACTGAAAAAGAACAAAACAGAAAGTTTGGAAATGAAAGACAAAATGAATCAAATAAAATGTTCAGTTTAAAGTCTAACAGAGTAAACCAGGATGAAAAGAGCTGGAAGACAAAGTGTGGGGAAGACAATGACCAGCCTTGAACATTCAGACAGTATTAAGGGGGGGGGGGGGGGAAGTAAACATGATCAGTGAATAAAAGAATTCTGGGACAATATGAAGAGAACAAATTTAAGATTCGATAGAATTCAGGAGGGCTATGAGATGTGGGCTAATGGAATGGATAAACTCTTTTTTAAAAATTTTTTTT
This sequence comes from Glaucomys volans, assembly GCA_020662805.1. Classification (NCBI taxonomy): domain Eukaryota; kingdom Metazoa; phylum Chordata; class Mammalia; order Rodentia; family Sciuridae; genus Glaucomys; species Glaucomys volans. The sequence goes on from JAJEJO010002354.1 coordinate 345,632, forward strand.
AGATGTTGACAGACCTTTATTTTATTCATTTATTTATGTGTGGTGCTGAGAATCAAACCCAGTGCCTCACACATGCTAGGCAAGCATTTTACCACTGAGCCACAAACCCAGCCTCTGGAATGGATAAACTCTTTAGGGAAATTTTTCCAAACCTTCATAACGGAGATGGACATCTAGATACTAGAGTCATTCAGAATCCCAAGTAGACAAAATCAAAAAGAAAAAAAAAAACAAAAAACACCTCTCCACACATATTGTAATTAAAATGCCCAATATACAGAATAAGGATAGAATTTTAAAAGCAGGTCACATTTAGAGGCAAGCCTATCAGAATCACTTTTGATTTCTCAGCAAAAACTACAAGAAAAGAGGGCTCAGAACAATGTGTTCCAAGCCCTGAAAGAAAATAACAGTCAGCCAAGACTGCTATATCCAGCAAATCTATCATTCAAAACTCAAGATGAAGTGAAAACTTTCAAAGATAAGCAAAACTAAAAGAATTCATAACTACTAAATTGGCATTACAGAACTTAAATAATGCACACAGAATAGTAAACCTCAGAGCTCACAAAAGAACAAATCTCATTTGAAGAATAGCTAAGTAAATGAGAAACAGAAATAAATTAAACACAATTAATCAAAGTGGCAGAAAAAAAATCTCTGTAATAACTTGATTTTAAATGGTCTCAACTCATCAATTCAAAGAACAGACTGGCAGAATTAATAAATAAATAAGACCCAACTACATGTTGTTTGCAAGAGATGCACCTTACAAGCAAAGACACACACAGGTTGAAAGTGAAGGAATGTAAATTGATATACTATGTGAATGAAGCCTGAAAACAACCAGGAGTAGTTACTCTCATATCTCACAAAGAAGATTTCACCAAAATTAATCAGAAGAGATAAACAAGTCACTTCATATTGGTAAAGGGAATAATCCAACAATAAGATATAACAATAATAAATGTATGCCCCTAAAGTGGGAGCAACTAATTAAATAAAAGAGACACTATTCAAATTGAACCACCAGATAGACCTCAATTCGATAATACTGGGTGATTTCAACACTCCTTTCTCACCATTAGAGAGGCTATACAGACATGAACTCCAGTAAAGACTCTTTGGACCTGAAAACTATTACAAATCATCTAAAGACTATTTCATCTAACAATAGCTTTCTCCTCAGCAACTCACGGAACCTCCAAAATAGACCATATTGTAGGCCACAAAGCAATCTTTATCAAACAACAATAAATTGCTACTGTTCTGTGCATGTTATCAGATCACAAAGGAATAAAATTAGATATCAACATAACCAAACCCTAGAGAAACTATATAAACACATGGAGATGGAACGACACTCTTTTAAATGATGAATAGAATAAATCAAATGAATAGTCAAATAGTGATACAATATACCAGAACCCATGGGATGCTATTAAGGCAGTTCTAAAACAAGAATTTATAGCTATGAGTACCTATATAAGAAAAGCAGAAAAATCCCAAATGAAAAACCTAATGATGCATCTCAAGGCCCTTGAAAAAAGAACAAACCAATTCCAAAACTAGTAGAAGGAAGGAAATAATTAAGATCAGAGCCAAAATCAATGAACTTGAGAATAAAAAAACAATACAAAAGATCAATGAGGGTTGAGGTTGTGGCCCAGTGGAAAAGCACATGCCTAGCAAGGTGTGAGGCACTGGGTTTGATCCTCAGCACCACATAGTAATTAATTAATTAATTAATTAATTAATTAATTAATTGAAGGTTGACCCACAACTAAAAAATATTTGTTTAAAAAAGCTCAATGAAATAAATGTTTGGTTCTCTGAGAAGAAAAACATGATTGCTAAGTCCTTAGTCAAACTAACCAAAAGAAAAAGGGGTGAAAAAAATTAATGAAAACATGAAAAAAGACAAATCACCACAGACATCTCAGAAATCTAGCAGATCATTAGGAACTATTTTTGAAAAATTATTCTTCAAAAAACTGGAACCTAGAAGAAATAGATACATTTTTAGACAAATATGATGTGCCAAAACTGAATCAGGAGGACATGGAAATTACATGTACAGGTTACAGACCAGTAAACTGTAATGAGATCCAAGCAGTAATAAAATGCCTTCCAACAAAAAGAAGCCCAGGACCAGATGGCTTCTCAGCTGAATTCTACCAAATATTTAAAGAAGAACTAATGCCAATGCTCCTCTAATTATTTCATGAAATAGAAAGGGAAGGAACACTTCCAAATTCATTCTATGTAGCCAGTATCACAATCATACCAAAACCAGACAATGACACATCAAGGAAGGAAAACTAAGACCAATATCCTGGGTCAACTTAGACACAAAAATACTTAATAAAATATTAGCAAACTGACTCCAACAACGTATTAAGGAGACTACATACCACGAACAAGCTGGTTTTGTTCCAGAGATGGTTTGATGCAAGGATGGCTTAATATTACACACAAATCAAAAGATGCAATTCATCACATAAATAGAATCAAGGACGAAAGTCACTGTGTAATTTCAACAGATGCAGAGAAGGCCTTCAACAAAATTCAGCACCCATTCATGATAAAAACGTTGAAGAAACTAGGGCAGAAGGAACCTACTTTAACATCATAAAGGCTAATACAAAAAAACCAAAGTCAACCTCACTGTAAGTGGGGAAAAAGTGAAAGCATGTCCTTTAAAATTTGGACCAAGAGAAGAATTTCCACTCTTACCACTCCTATTTAATAGAGTACTAGAAACTCTAGTCAGAGCAGTTAGGCAAGAGGGAAATAAAAGGGCTAAACGTAGGAAAGGAAGAAGTCAAATTATCACTATTTGCAGATGATATGAGAAGATCAAAAAAGCTCTACCTTCAGTTGGTAGAGTGCCTACCTTGCAAGCACAAGGCCCTGAGTTCAATCCCCAGCACCGCAAAAAAAAAAAAAAAAAAAAAAAAAAGCTCTACCAAAAAAACTGCTAGAACTAATGAATCTGTTGAAGAAGAATCAGAAAATCTATTCCATTCACTAGCCTCAAAAAATAAAATAAAATAAAATAAAATAAAATATAAAATAAATAAAATAAAATACCTAGGAACAAATCTAATCAAGGAGGTGAAAGACCTGTACAATGAAAACTACAGAACACTGAAGAAAGATATTAAAGATGATACAAGATGGAAAGGCCTCCCATGTTCAGGGATAGGCAGAAAATTTTGTTAAGATGGCCATATTATTGAAAGCAATACACACATTCAATGCAATCCCCTTTACTAACAAAAAAAATGCATGCTATTGGCATAAAAACTGACACATACACCAATGGTACAGAATAGAAAAAAAGACAGGGACAAACCCACACAGACAAGTCATCTGATTCTTGACAAAGGTGCCAATTACATCCACTGGAGAAAAGACAGCCTATTTAACAAACAGCGCTGGGACAACCGGTTATCCATATGTAGAAGAATGGAACTAGACCCCTATCTCTCACCCTGCATGAAAATCAACCCAAAATGGACCAGACCTTGGAATTAGACTGGAAACGATGCAGCTGCTGAAAGAAAACGTAGGGTCAACACTCCAGCTTTTAGGCACAGTCAATGACTTTCTCAAATAGGAACCCTAAAGCTTAGGAAATAATGCCAAGAGTTAATAAATGGGGCAGCATCAAATTAAAAAGCTTCTGTGTAACAAAGGAAATAAATAGGAACGTGAAGAGAGAATCCACAGAATGGGAGAAAACATCTTTGCTAGTTACTCTTCTGACAGAGGATTAATATCTAGAATATATAAAGAACTCAAAAATTCAGCACCAAGGGAAAAAAAAACTCCAATAAATGGGCAAATGAATTAAATAGACACTTCTCAAAAGGAGAAATACAAATGGCCAACAGATAAATGAAAAAATGTTCAACATCATTAGCAATTATGGAAATGTAGACCAAAACTAAACTGAGATTTCATCTCATGCCAGTCAGAGTGGCAGTCATCATGAATACAAACCATACTAAATGCTGGAGAGGGTGTGGAGAAAAAGGAACATTTTTACACTGTTGGGTGGGACTATAAATTAGTACAATACACGATGGAGATCAGTATGGAGGCTCCTCAAAAGACTAGGCATCGCCGGGTGCAGTGGCACACACCTGTAACTCCAGCAGCTCAGGAATCTGAGGCAGGAGGATCACGAGTTCAAAGACAGCCTCAGCTAAAGTGAGGCACAAAGCAACGCCGTGAGACCCTGTCTCTAAATAAAATACAAAATCGGACTGTTTTCCTACTTTAAGATTCAAAAGGTAAGGGAAAAAAATTCATTAAGGGAGAAAGCAGCACTAACTATGAAACAACTGAAATGGAAGTCCTTTTATTAACAAGACAGTGAGGCTGAGGATGTGGCTCAAGGTAGAGTACTTATCGAGCATGTATGAGGTCAAAGGTTCAAGCCCCAGCACAATCAATCAAAAATAAACACAAAATAATAAAAGATGTATTTCCTAAGTGTGACAAATTACACATTAGATTTCTAAAAACAAATTTTTAAAAAATTTTTCCTCTGAATTTAAGATATCTATAAGTAAGTTACTACACCAAGTGCTACCTAAGCAGAGTACAAAATGGAGGAACATATATCTTAGGATAAACTGATAGATTTCTTCAAATAAATTCAAGATTAAAAGAAATAGAAGCCAGGTGTCGGGCGGGGAGGCAGGAGAATTCCAAGTTCTAGGTCAGTTTGGCCATCTTAGCAAGACCTGTCTCAAAATAAAAAGAGATGGGGACATAACTCAGTGGCACAGTAGTTGCCTCACAGGTGCTAGGCCCTGGGTTCAATCTCCAATACTGGGTCCAGAGGGTGAGAGGACTTCTTTGAGATAATGCTTATCTGTAATATCAAAGATCCATAAAATTGGGGAGGGTGGGTTAGGAAAAGAACATTCTAGGAAGAGTCAACAAACTATATAAAAGTCGTGTGGCAATAAACACGGGAAGGTGTTAAGATCTGAAAGGAGTCCTAGAGCACAAAGCACAAAAAGCAATGATTTAGGTTAGAGAGACAGGCATGTGATGGGATAAGCGGAGCCTTCTTAGAGCACATTAAGAAGTTTGAAAAGTGACTTAGGATCTTAAGAATGTGGATAAAAAAATTTAAGTCTGAAAAATTCACCTGGCTACAATGTAGAGAAAGGACTGGTATATCCCTTTTGTAGTTAGCTACAAACTTAACAATAGTACAAAAACTTAAAAAAAAAAAAATCCAGGTTCACTGTAACATTGACTCTGAGTCCTCCTGCCACTTCACTGGAAGCTAAATATCCTAAATATCCTGAATACCTACTAATTATAAAAATGTTTTATTATTAGCGAAGTACTTATATAAGATTTATAAAAGTAGTACAATAAAATTTGAATCAGGACATTCTAGTGAGTACCCATGAGTAGAACTAACACAGAGAATTGTAATTTATTTGAAAGGGACACAGCAAAAATATATCAATAAATTTTACTGTTTTTTTTTTTTTAAAGTCACCTTGCTTACTTGGTTAAGGCTTAAATCTTTTAAATTAATTACATTCATAGTTTACTCCTTAAATAAATCTGGAAGCTGTTTCAGAATTTGATATGAAATTTAATTTTTTTTCTCTAACACATTTTTGCATTAGTGACTTGAAAAATTAATTTTATCACATATTAAAGTCTTAAAATTTCACATATTAAAGCACTAAAATTTCCACCAGGACAACAATCTGAATTACTATGGCTTTATATTTCAGTGGATAATAGTGCAAGTCCTTTTCTTTTTTTTCTAAAAATATATTTCATAATTACTACCTGCTTCATTCCTTGGTCTTTATATTTGCCACTTACCATGCTCTTCCAGCTTCCTGTCTACTGCTGGATGACACAGGTCTTCTCTCCTGATAGAGAAGCCGTCCATGTCTAGTTAAACCAGTTACTCCTTATGCCTTTCCCCTACAATCCCTATCACATTGCCCACGTCCTTCATATCATTTAGCAAATCTAATTGTCTTATTCATTTACTTATCACTGTGTTTGCCACTGGAATCTGTACTTCCAAGAGACAGGCACTGTATCTCAAGTGCGGGCATGCTATGGGCACTCAAACATCTGGTAACTTAATTACTGGACTCATGAACGTTATTTAGCATCGTTAGCATTGACAGCTTTGTTTTTGGTTGTAACAATACCTAAGATTTTTGCATGAGTTTTCTACTTGGTTAACAATTTTATTTGAAAAACCATATTAGTTAAACAGCTTCTTCAAAAATCACCCAGAAACTTTTGACAGGTAGATATTCTTCAAGATGCATGAATCGGCAACACCAACCTTACCTGTCTTTGATATTAGAGACTGGGAGATTTGTCAGTTTTTCTGTCTTTGAATAAACTGGCATATGTCAGACAATTTTCTATTTGAGAAAACTGTTCACTTTGAAACTGTTATGCAGTGATATATTGTATACATTTCAAGCAATACTCAAGGACACAGATTCAATTAAATTTTCAATCCCATGTGGTGCAAAAAATATCAACGGAAATGATAAGGGAATAAAAGCTAAATTCTAGAAATGTCAAGTATGAATGACTACTGTTATTTCAGAACTGAGTTGCCAGCTTGCTAAAAGCTTCTTCTCATAAGAAACATCTTGAGCCAGGCGCCGAGTCACAAACCTGTAATCCCAGCAGCTCGGGAGGATGAGGCAGGAGAATTGAGAGTTCAAAGACAGCTTCACAATGGTGAGGTGCTAAGCAACTCAGAGACCCTGTCTCTAAATAAAATACATAATTGGACTGGGGATGTGACTCAGTGGTTGAGTGCCCCTGAGTTCAATCCCCAGTACCCCCAAAGAAACATCTTAATTTCAAAAATGTTAAAATGTGAAGAAAAAAAAAACCAGTATCTTAAAAGTTGAGGAAATAAGTTATTATTGAGCCTATTGAGGTAGTCAATAACAGATGTTTTCTATATTTTATCTAATGGGAGGCAGTAGATTCTAGCAATTTAAACCAGCATCTAACTTTCTCATAATCCTTTCATAAAAGTTCATTAATTTAAAAAACCTATTACATGCTAACATAAATAACATTTTAAATAAAAATATTCTTCCAAAACAAAAACAAATTTAGTGAGAATAGCATTTTTACACCTCCCCCGCAAAGCTCATAAATGCATTCAATCTACTTCTGAAAAACTTCACTATATGAGAGGATGATAGTGGAAGAGGCAAATGCTGTGTGTTTGGTTGGTTTTCTCACTTATTTTTTGGTGGGGGTGGGAGTCAATACTTGGAATTGAACCCACAGGTACTTTTACCACTGGGCTAGATCCCCAGCTCTTTTTCACTAAGTTGCCAAGACTGGTCTCAAACTTGCTATCCTGCTGCCTTAGCCTCTCCAGTCTCTGGAATTACAGATGTGTGCCACCACACATGGCTAAATACTATTTTATTATTAATATGAAAAATAATTTTGACCCCACAATTCCATTTAAAGGATCTCCAGCATATTTTAAGCTCAGAATCTTGATGCCAAACTGCCTAAGGTTAGAGGTACTTACTAGCTATGTTTAAAACCCTCTTGCCCTGTTACTAGCTATACTCAAACCCTCTCTGACTCACTGCTCTCCTTTCAAAACTAGGGATAATAACAGTGCCTACTTCAAATAGTTATTATATACTTAGAATAGTTTTTAATCACAAGGTGAACACTATGTGTTTGCTATATTATATAATGAATCTTCATGAAACTATGTGCTATGAAATAGATTCTGTTATTCCATCTAACAGATAATAAAGTATAAAGATGTTGAGTGACCTACACAAGGAAACACAGCTTAAATGGTAAAACTCAGATTTGAATTTAATACCTACTACCTGGGGCTGTAGCTCAGTGGTAAACAATTTGTCTAGCATGTACCAGGCCCTGGGATCAATCCCAGCACTGCCAAAATAAAAATAAAAATAAGAAGAAATTACTGCCTACTTTAAAACCTGTAGTTGAAAAAGGCACTGTATAATATGACCCCAATCTCATTGTTCATACTACTCTCCTCACAGATTTAGCCACACTCTCAGTGTCATAAAGACGTTCACCCCAAGGAATCTGTGCAAGGTGTTCCTGCCTAGAATGCTATACTGCTTCTATTCTTTCACCCCAGTACTGGAGATTGAACCCAGGTGTGCTATACCATGGAGTTACATCCTGTCCTTTTAAAATTTTTTATATATTAAGTTTCTGCAGCCCTTTTCCAACCACTGTATTTAAATAGCAGCCCTTCTCCATTTCTCAGTATTTTCCATCCCAACACAAGGTTTATTTCTTTCACACAGCTCTGAATCTTATTTATTAGACCTCATTACTTACTGATTGACTGTGTATCTTCCCCCATCAGACTATCTATTTAAGAGGAACAGAGTCCATTTCTGTATTTGAAATGCATGCAAAGCTAACAAGCATATTATGGTATATCTGGATACATAATAGGTATTTAATTACTTATGTTTTTTGAATTAATGAACCACACTGGTTATATCCTTGGACAAATTACTTAAATCCTCTGGGCTTCATATAGTTACTTACTTTCTGACTCTAAAATCCTAAAAATATATTTTAGTGCCTTTATTTGAAAAATAGTGTAGTAATGGTTACAAAGAAATATTATAAACATAAATTCCTAATCTTAACATTTTCTGGTATCTAGAACTATAAAACAGAGCTAAAAATATGCTGAACTTTTTATATACCTAACCAGACAATAAAGAACTCTCAAGATCATTGCCTCTACTGTACATTACATTCATCTAGTAACCTGGTATGTGAAAGTATAAATGTTTAAAAGCAAGAACTCAAGCTGGTATTCCAGCATGTTGCTCACTTCAAACCAATACTGCCTCACTTCCAGAGTACAGAACAAAGTAATATTATAGAAAACTATTATCTTTTTGATGACCATGAAATACAATTTTTATTAGCAGGCCTTAAATACAACATAATGAATAAAATAAACTGCTGGAATATGACCTGAAGAGGGCCAAGAATTATTTGCCAAAAAGCAAACTCACAAAATTTTGTTCAACTACAGTAAGCTCTCTGTTACCTACATGGTTAGGAGTTCTATCTTACCTAACAGTCAACATATATCATTTTTTAAGAACTGTCAATTTAGAGTCAGAATATAAGCTGGCAACACAACCTAATAGTTAATAGAGTACAGATTCTAGCTCCATGGCCTACAAATTGTATTGCCTTGGGAAAGTTACTTAACTACTCTGTGCCCTTAAATTCCTCATTTACAAAATGGGGATAATATAAGTACCTACAGCAATGATTTTAAAAGATTAAGTAATTTAACACATTATTTTAAAACAACATCTGGCATAACAGTCCTCCATAGATGTTAGCTACTATTATTACAGAAATAATATAAAAATAATTATGTCATTTTATGGACAATTTAGGAGACATTTTTACCACAAAGTATAAAAATTATTCATCCTTTCTTTCAACTATAATTAATTATTGAATATCAATTGTATGATAGGTTTGAGTAAGATGCTAAGGATACAACAATGAGCAAACCATGATTAAGTGATTTCAAGGGTTTTTAGAGAACCAAAATTATTGAATAATATACAACAGAGTTCTACTCGATCATAAAAAGAATGAAATTACGGCATTTGCAGGTAAATGGATGGAGAATAGAAACTAGAGAAGAATAAAGAGGAAGGGAAGAATAAGATAATACAAAGAACCAATCAAATATAAATTAATAGACAAGTGAAAGGAAGTCAAATATAGGAAAGAGAATAGGAAAGGGGAGGAGGATGAGAGGGAAAGGGAGAAGGAAAGTGGGAGGGATCATGAACTAAATTGGATCTCCGTGACTGCATGAGTTTATTGTGATGAACCCAACTACTCTGTGTAACTATAAAGCTTTAATGAAAAATTATTGTTGGATAAACAAAGCTATCTAGTTATCAGGACAGGACAACTTGTAGAATAGCCAATAATGGTTTTGTTACTGCACACTTTCAAACCTGGTCAACACCTATGGAAGATATGTCAAAGTATGTGTCTGAAAATTATGTGTCTTAAAATTAAGACATGCTTTATTGTAAAAACCAAATTCCCTAAGGAAAAAATTAAAGCTGTCCTTGTTCTGTCTGATGCAGTAGTTAATAGTCATGTACAGTTATTTAAAATAATTAAAATAAAATAAAATTTACACATTTTCCTCCAGTCTGGGAAGAGGAGAGAGTGGGCACATTCTGTACCTGGATTGCTGAAGAGGAGACCCATCTGGTTTCATTTTATGACATCTGCCCTGTACCCCAGACCATATCCAGTATTACCTCAAATGCCTGAGAATCTAAACCCATTTATTTTCTGGAGAACACTTCTGCTCACTTATTGTAGGTTCTCCACATGTATGCAAAACTGACATGGCATCCATTACACTTATAAAACCATCCCAGCGGATTTCATTTTCCTAATGAGTTAGGGAGATAGTGAAGAAATACATTCAACTGCACACAGAGGGCTCAATCAAGCTGGATTTGCATTTTCCTCCCTGCCACAGGCTTTATATTCTAAGTCCCTTCTGAAGTAAGACTGTAACCTTCACATCCAAGACTGCATTATGGGTCTATAAGACTGATGATGGCAAATTCATATCTGCTTCCAGTGAAAGTTTTAGGTGGCATAAGTGAGAACAGTGTTAGTCTAACTCTGCCTATAGCCATTATTGAAACTTTATAAGACACTTCAGTGAAATCAGGTTTTGATCATCTTATGCCTGGCACACTAAGCCGGAGAGCAATTCTATTATACATTGCCTTTATGAGTTCTCTTGCTCCTCAACCCCACTTGGAATTTTGTCAGTGTGAGGCTTCTAGCAACCTTGCCCTCTCAGCCACTTCTGAATCCCCACTAAGTGTCTTCCTGGGTGGATTCAACTAGATGATTTTTGCTCTTTCACAGTCCTTTCCTTCATTTGTTTTGACATAAGCTGTTTTCTATGAAAACAGAGAATTTGCTGGGTTTTGTGCAGGATTTGGGGTTAGAGCATAATGAATTTGGAAAGTGAGTATTTTCTTTTGGTTCTGTATATTTTTTTACATTAATAATAAACATCAGAAAAAGCAGCAGTTTATTTTTTTAATGTAGCTAAATTTAATGTTGGCTAAATTCCAAATATCCAGAAGCTATATGTGGTTAGAGTTTCTCATTTCAAACAGTACAGATACTGAACACAGCCATTACCACAAAAATCTGTTGGACAGCACTGATTTAGATGTAGTTAGACAATATGATTTTGCTGACTAAATTCAATAAGTCAATACTACTAATTAAAGGTTTATACTTTCAAAAAGGGAATTCAAAGGCAATAATTAAAATATGATCATTTCAGGTAAATTTGTATAGAAGTTACTCTAGCATGTTTAAGAAATTTAAGGGAAACAAGGGAAATTTATTCTTGAAAAAGTTAAAAGTCATAATTTTACCTGTGTTAAAATCAGTTTTCTAAAGGAGGAGGTGGCACAGGAATGCAGCAGAGTTCAAGTGTGGAATTCATTTGTTGAGAGTTAAATATTTCCCAAACCTATGAAAAATAAAAATGAAAATCTGTGAAATATTAATATTCCAAGAATATAACACAGAGAAAGAACTATTTTAATGTGACAGTTATAATATAGCTCATCTAATTTTTAAAAATATGGATTAAAAATTATAATGCATACTTGTATACCTTTATCAAATTGAACAAAAAGTTATTCTAGATAGTCTCAATTTTAGTTTCAAAATTTGTCATTATTTTTAAGAACTTGGGTAGTTTATTTAAATTATCTGGAGCCTTACTATCTCTATTTCTCTCCCTCTCTCCCTTGCACGCGCACTCTCACACACACACACACACACACACACGAACATTTTTTTTTTTTAATCCTCGTTAAAATGTTAATATGCAGGGTTGGGGCACAGTTCAGTAGTAAGACATGTGCTTACTGGCACACAGAGGCCCTGGGTTGGATTTATAGTAAGTAATCACCCACCCACTCCCAAATTTTTTTCTTAAAAATAGGCTGTACAAAACCAAACTTAATAAGTACAAGGGGTACAAAATATTTTTGAATGAGTTTCACAAAACTAAAAACTTTATCATATTTTTACACAGAAAATGCTGCTATATGAATTTTGGGCATAAAATCATAGTGTTTTGGTCAGAGAGAACGTCTTTATTTTCATTTATTTGCTGACCACATTATGCTCTACTTTAATTTAAAACTGCATCCTAATTTTAAAATTTAAAACATTACAGGTATGTGCCATAGATCCTGGCAAAATTTTTTTTTGTTTTGTTTTTTGTGTGGTGCTAGGGATTGAACCCAGGGCCCTGTGCATGTGTGGCAAGCACTCTACCAACTGAGCTATATCCCCAGTCCAACAAGATGTATTTTTCTTTTAAAATTTTTTTCTAGTTGTCGATGGACCTTTACTTAATTTATATGTGGTGCTGAGACTCAAGCCCAGTGCCTCACACGTGCTGGGCAAGTGCTCTACCACTGATCCACAACCCCAGCAGCAAGATGTATTTTTTAATACAAAGAAAATATAACAAAATTGTCTTGGAGTTAAATTACATCGTCTTAAAAAGTTTTCAATATTCATTAGATTGACAAGGTATCTAAAACCCCTAACTCTAACCATAGGAATGACTTTTTATCTCCTATAAAGTGGGTCTTCACATGAAATTTGTATTTTATGAGTAGGTTCTATCTGGCAGGGAGGGGAACTAACAGACTATCTCTAGAAAGATAGACAAGAGACTGGTAATATTTTGGAAGGCACACTTGATTTTAAGACAACAAGGTGGAAATAAGACTGAATATCTTTCTGTACCCTGGAAATTTTGAACCACAAAGACAACCGCCAGATTTTGAAGCAGTGTGTATTTGCAGAAATACTGGAGAGCTATGTAGAGAACCTCTATAGAGATAGGCTTCCCATAATCTTTTAGGACTAAGAATACAGATACTTATTAGGCTCTCAATTAAGAAAGCAAAAGCTAAATAAATAAATAAATAAATAAGAAAAGGGCAAATCACAGAAAGATTGAGTTTTTCAAAACCTTTAACACACCACTAAAGCACCTTAATCTCTGGTTGATTAAGGGATTATCCCCTCACCCATTTGTGTAACAGTAAAGTGTAAACAGCCTCTACAGTTCTTTCAGATACAAAGCCTAGCACACAATAAAAAATCACTAAGTATGAAAAAGGACAATAAAATATGATCAGTAAATAAAAGAAAACTAAAGAGAATCAGAGTCAATAATAAAGTTAACACACAATGACAATTATTTAAAATAATTCTAACATATTGGGGAAAACAAAATTAATGAAAGATGGAGCAGTTCATCCAATGAATTATGATGTTATTTTTTTCTATTTTTTTCTTTGAAACGGGTATCACTAGATAGTTCAGCCTGGTGTTGAACTTGGAATCTTCCTGCCTCTCAATTACATATGCATTCTAGAACAGAAAAATTCAATATATATAATTAAGAACTCAATATATTGGTTTTATAGCAAATGGACACAATAGAATATAGGATTGGTAAACTACAAGACAAGTTAGTTCAAAATACCCAAATCAAAATATAAAGAGAAATTAAAGACTAGAAGAGAAGGGAATGAAAAGGCAGGGAAAAGGACAAGAGGTTTAAGAGAAAAGTGATACATGCTCAAAATGTATGTGTACACGCACACACACAAATATGTATATTAACAAAATAGAAGCCTCAGACAAGAGCAAAAAGAGATAAAGGCAGTATTCAAATAAGAGAATAGTTAGAGTTTTCTAAAACCTTTGAAGGAAATCAATCTGGAGACTGAACATGCTCTACTAAATTCAAGCAAGACATGTTAAAACTATACCTAGGATATCATAATCAAACTATGAAAGGAAGGAAGGAAGAGGAAAAAAGAAAAAAAAGTCATAAAAGCAACCAAAGGGAAGGATAAGAACAGTTGATCTTCAAAGAAACAACAAGACTGGCAGATTTCTCAACAGAAACAATAGAAACCAAACTGTAACAGAATGACATTGTTAAAGGGCCAAAAAAGAAAATAACTGCCAATCTAAAATATAGACCTAGCAAAAATATCCTTCAAAAATTAAGGTGAAATAAAAATGTTTACAAACAAAAGGGGGAAATTTCTCACCAGTAAGCTCTTACTACAAGAAAATTAAATGGAATTTTTCAGATAGAAAGAAATCATTCTAGATTGAGAACACAGAAACGTAAAAAGGAATTAACAATGAAGAGTAAATATGTGAGGAAAGAAGTTAATAGTGACTGTTCAAAGCAGTAACTGAAATGCCTTGTAAGGTTTAAAGGTTCTAAGATTTTAGTAGAAATGGGACAGTGTTAAAAATAATACTTTGTATTATATGGCAATAAATTAAGGATAAATGTTATAATTTTAGGACAAACATTAAAATTCTAATATATAATAATTCAGAAAAATGGAATTGTAAGTAATCTAAAAGCATGCAAAAGAGAAGGAAAAAAACAGATAAACCAAACAGGAAACAACAGTCAGATTATACATATAGATCCAACTATATCAATAACTGTATTACACTCTACGGAAAAAAATACTTCAAGTAAAAGACTAAGTTTATGAAACTGGATTAAACAAAAAAGAAGCATATTTCTTAAAGAGTACACTTTAAATACGTGCACAGAAAGACTGAAAGTAGAAGAAGGGGAAAAATATACCATGCAACACTAACCAAAAAAAACTTTTGTACTCTGCTAACTTCAATTAAAGATTTAGAATTTAAGACAAGAATCACTGTTAAAAATGAAAGGAATACTACATAATGATAAAAGGATCAATGCCACAGGAAGATACCACAATAATCTCAAAATACCTGAAGCAAAAAATTAGCAGGCTTAAAAGGAGAAACACACAAAGTCACAATCACAGTTGGAGATCTTAACACACCACTCAATAGTTGACAGAAAAAGCATTAAAATCTTAACAGTGTAATAACTAACTTGACCTAAATGATCAATACGGAACCTCGTACCCAGCAACAAAAAAAATTACAATCTTTTTCAAGGATGGATGAAACTTATCCAAACTGACCACATTTTGGACTACAAGGAATCTTCAACACACTTCAAAAAAAAAAAAAAAAAAAGATGATGTCATTAAGAGCATACTTCTTAACCACAACAGAAATTATAAATCATTAATAACAGTAACAATAAATTAAAATCTGGAAAAACATCAACTACCTGGAAATATCACATTTCTAAATAATCTCTGGGTCAACGAAATCAAAACAGAAATTAGAAAATAGGTTAAACTGAATGAATATACATTAAAACTCATGATGTAGTTATAGTCTGAATTATACATATAGGCAGTCCTTGATTTTCAAGCAGCACCACAGAACAGCAAGTGATGAATCAGAAAACAAGCATACAGTAGAAAAAAATCAATGTAGTCACAAAATTGGGCCTTTGAAAAGATTAATAAAACTGAACAAAATTTAGCCAAACTGATTAAGGAAAAAAAGAACACAAATTGGGCTGGGGTTGTGGCTCAGTGGTAGAGCGCTTGCCTGGCACATGTGAGGCACTAGGTTCGATTCTCAGCAACACATATAAATAAGTAAATAAATAAAATCACTGACAACTTAAAAATATTTTTAAAAATTTAAAAAAGAGAACACAAATTACTACAGAATTTTTAAAGATCAAAAGAAAATAGTATATTAACTTTATGCCAATAAATGTAACAGCATGAAATAGACACATTCCTTGAAAAATATAAATTACCAATGCCAAAAGAAAGACCACTCAAATAGCCCCAAAACTATTAAAGAAATTGAATCTGCTATCAAAATTTTTCCACAAAGAATATCTCAGATGCTGATGGTTTCACCAGTGAATTCTTCAAAACAATTAAGAATTGTACAAGTATAAGAAAAATAAGAATAACTCTTGTACTGCCTTGTAGAGAATAGAAAATAACAGAACACTTCCTCTTTTTAAGAACCAGTACAAACATGATGCCAAAACTGACAGAGATATTACAAGGAAAGAAAATCATGGACTAATCTCTCTAATGAACACAGACTTACAAACATCAAGGTACTGGCAAATAAAAATTGTCTATATGTAAAAAGAATATATAAAATATAGAAAGGAATTTATTTCAGACATTAAAAGAGTAGTTTCGAAGAAAATTCATATGATTATTCAAATAGGTACAGAAATAACCTGTGACAAAATTCAATATTCATTCATGATAAAATCTATTAGAAAATTCACATAGAATTGTGGATAAAATAGGCCTCCTTCCAGAAGGTAAATTATTGAAAACTTACCCTTTTCAAGTGGAAAACAGGTCATAGATGACCATTATCATCATTTCTATTCAAGATTTTACTGGAGGGTCTAGCTAGTTCAATAAAGCAAGAGAAACAGAAAGAATAAGGACTGGAAAAGTGAATAAAGTAGTAGAACTTTATTCACAGATTATATGATTATGTATCAAGAAAGCCCAAAAGATTCCTCAGATTATTAGAATTAATAAGTAAATTTCTATTTCTGGATAAAAGGTTAATATTAAAAAACCAATTATGCTTCTATGAACTAGTCATGGATTTTTTAAATTATTTTTTTAGTTACAGATGAACATAATATCTCTCTTTTATTAATTTATTTTTATGTGACGCTGAGGATCAAGCCCAGTGCCTCACACATGCTAGGCAAGCACTCTACCACTGAGCCACAACCCCAGTCTAGCCAAGTATTTTTGGAATATAAAGGACAACAAATTTTTTTTTAAACTAGGAGTAAATCTAACAAATTTAGATTTATTTATCTCTAAATAAATATAAAAAAGGGCTGGGGATGTGGCTCAGTGGTCGAGTGCCCCAGGGTTCAATCCCCAGTACCAAAAAAAAAAAAAAAAAGAAGGCAGGCTCAAAAGTCCAAGTAGACTAAAGTATTAGGATAAAGTTATGGAGAAACACAGAAAAAGAACACTGGAGATCTATAGAGGATCTTCTCATCAATATTCTGATTTAGGAAACTACCAGAAGTTAGAGAAAGAAGCACCTAAACGTAGATTAGCAGTGTCCAAAATTCACATAGGGACATAAATAGTGCCTCCTCTCACCAATCAGATTAAGGATTAATTTAAGTACATACAAGGGTCCTTCCAAAGTAAAGGGGGAATAATCAGCCCTATATTGAGCAAAGATCTAGTAAATCTTAAAATCAAAACCTGAAAGAATCAAACTGTTTTCAAACAACTTAACTGAAAACAACAATAGATCTCAAAAATACTTTTAGGAATACTAAAATATCCAGACCACCACAATATAAAATTGATAGTATCAGATAGTTAATAACAAAATTATCAGGAATAGAAACAAACAAGATCCATAATGAAAAAAAAATCAACCAATCATAACTGACCCAAAATTGACACAGATGTTAAAATTCTCAGACAAAAACATTTTAACAGTAATTATAACTATATAGTTCAAAACATGAGTCATAGAGGTGCTCATAAAACTTTTTAAAAGATAACCTAATTCAAACCACATTATGAAAACGATGTGAGATTAAAAAAATGAGACATTAGACACTGCAAAAAAAAAAAATCAGTGAACCTAAAGACAAAGCAACAAAAATAATCAAAATGAGACAGAGAACTCAAATAATCTGTGTATTTTTCAATGTAGTGCCCACCTTTGACAAGAAGGGCCTCATTGCCAACTCTTAAAAACCTGAGTAATCCTAGCTTTCTCGACGAATAAACCTCCTAGCTCAATGGAGGAAAGATTTATAACAAAATGTGTCCCTAAAAACAAAAGAACCAATATCAGTGAGCTATACCTATAGAATTAGGGTAAAGTGAATTTTTTGACTACTTGTTTTAATACTGAAATTATTTCTACTTCTCAGAGAAAACAAAAGGAATATAGACGTAAGTCCCACTAACATGCATTTAACTTTTCTCCTTTTATCCACAATCAATATTAACACCATACAAGCAGACAATAACACAAAGGACTAGCTACTTCTCAGAAACTATTTCAGTGCTACCGATTAGTGATTACACTACATAATTTCTAGTACAGCACTTCTAATTCCTTCCTAAACTACAAATAAGGAAGTACTGCATAGTTTAAGTTATCTGAAAAACTTCTAAGATGATAAAGAAGTATTAATGTAAGACACCACCTTCTAATAAGGCATGGGAAATTGGGAAATAAGGGGGTATGATAATGTTCCTGAATCTGCATGAAATGTATTCATGTAAGTGTATATTTTCTAGGTCCACAGTTTTTATCTAATCTTAGTAGATTGTAAGCCCCCAAAAGATGAAGAAATACTTTTCAGGCAAACCAGATGAGAAGTTGCTAGAGAACCTAAGAAATAAAAAGAAGCATAATATGTAATTTGATCTCAGGGAAATTTGTGATTTTTATGAAATAAAAAAGTATCATAAGGGCTGGGGCTGTAGCTCAGTGGCAGAGTGCTTGCCTAGCATGTGTGAGGCACTGGGTTCAATCCTTAGCACTACATAAAAATAAACAAATAAAGGCATTCCATCCATCTACAACTACAAAAAACAAAACAAAACAAAACAAAACAAAACAAAAATGTACCATAAGCCAGGCATGGTGGTGCATGACTGTAGTTAGTTATCCAGGAGGCTGAGGCAGGAAGATCACAAATTCCAGACCAACCTGGGCAACTTAGTGAGATTCAGACTCAAAACAATAAATTAAAAAAAAAAAAAAAAAAAGAACTAGGGGATGTAGCTAAGTGGCAGAATGCTTATCTAGCATGTGTGGAGGTCTAGGTTCAATCCCCAATACATAAAAAAAATTTTTTTTAAAAGGTACGTAATAATTTTTGCAATTTAAATATATAATTTGTATGCATAATAATAATCATATATCTATGCAAAATATAGATGTTTGTGAAAAGCTGTATTTTACTACCTGTCTTAATTTTTTAGGTCCAGAAGACACAAGTATTTCATCAAAAATATATGCCCAAGTTACAAGGTACAGTAAATTTTTTTTTTTTTTTTTTTTAGCATTTTAAGCAGGCTTTATTTAAAGGTAATAACATAGACTTCTCCCCAGGGAAGGAGGAGGCCATGGCTGATGTTCTAGAATCCCCAAGAAGTGAGCACACCCTACATCTTTTATAGGTTAGGGCCTTCCTTGTTCTTTCCTCCAACCCTTATCTATCTTTCCTTCCTGCCTAGGCCCTGGTGACACAGCAAAATGGTGAGAGGTACAGGTAAAATTACACTAACAAGGAAATCCTCTTCATTACAAGAGCAACATGACTGACTACATATTAGATTATGGACATAAATGCAGTCAGCAAACGCAATAACTGACCATATCTTCATGGAAGTTGCAAAATCATATTAAAAATTTAAATCACTTGCAGTTTAATTTTTGTTTTAAATTAAGCATCTATTCTACCTTATCATAATGTAGATTATTTAACAGTGCTTTTCATTGTTTTCCTGAACTTAGAATAGAATCACAAGTTTCTTAGTGGAACATAAACTATAAAAGCACTATGATAAATCTTTTGGAAAAAAATTATAGTACCATTCTGATTATACATATTTTCAGGCTTAACAAAGAACCTTTGATTTTCCTGAATAATAAATGTTGTTTGTACTCATTCATTCTTATCACAGGCCTTTGTTATTAAAAGCAATTCCTCAAAAAACAATAAATGTGAGTAAATAAATTGGCTGTCATAAGCCACACTAAATTTGGGGGTTATGAAATAAAAGCTAATACATTTCTTTTAAGGGGCTCAAGGTTCAGGGTCTAAAGTTCAATGTTAAGAGTGGTTGCCTAACACATGCAAAGCTCTGGGTTCAATTCCCAGAACTGCAAAAAAAAAAAAAAAAAAAGGAGGTGGGGGTTAAAAATATTTCGTGAGCCTACTCTGAAATAACATTAAAAACTGACCTTTCCAGTGGCTTGGGAGGCTGACGGAGGAGGATACTGAGTTCCAAGCCAGCCTCAGCAAAAGCAAGGTGCTAAGCAACTGAGACCCTGTCTCAAAATTTAAAAAAATACAAAATAGGGCAGGGAGTGTGGTTCAGTGGTCAAGCACCACTGAGTTCAATCCCAAGTACCCCACCTCACCCACCTCCCAAAAACCTGACCATTACTAGACAATTTTCAAAACATTTAATTAACTGAGTCCCTACCCAAGACACTCTGAGAGACACCAAATGACAGAAACTAACAACCAAAGCTTAATTCAAAATGATGCAGGATTGCACCAACATTAGAAATCAGCCCATCATCCCTTCCCTGCATGTACCACACAGAAGGAGAAGTCAATCTACTTAAGAACAAAATAATGAAAACAAGGAGCACCAAAAATCAGGTCCTAGATATTGGTGCTTTTTATAGTCTTGGTGATGTCAACTGTCCTTTTCCTTCATGAATATTTGCCTGCTTCAGTCATACTGGCTTTCTTACTTTCTCTTGAATATGCCAAATTCATTTTTGCCTAAGGCTGCATGTTTCCTTTATCTCTGCTGTCCAGCAGTTCACACTATTTTCTTACTTTATTCAAGTCTGGGGTAGTCAGAGGGCTGTAGGGAAAGGTGCAATCTAAAACACCACTTGTCTCAATCACTGTCCCATAATTTACTGTTCTCAGTAACATTTACAATTATTTGTTTACTACCTAGGGGACCAGGGGTATGCAAGGCTCTCAATTCAATCCGCAGTCCTTGCTTATTGTCTATGTTACCCAACTAGAATATATATATACATAAGCTCCAGATTGAAGGGTGTCTTATTTACCATTATATCCATAGTCCCTCTCCCCAGTTGTCTGGAAAAAACAGGCAGTCATTAGATGTATGGAGAAGAACAGATTACTATTCATTGAAGTATAAAAGGGGTGGTTGGTTTTAAAAATGGCAGACTAACAAAATCCTCCCTTCATAAATGCAATAAAGCATTACTTAAAAATCCTCAAAATGAACTTTTTCAGAACTCCGAAAATTAACAAATGGCTTAAAGCAAATGTGTGTGAAATACATGTTTATTCAAGAAAAGTAATGGAATCTTGATAAGAACAGGGAGTTTCAGTAAGTTTTAATTTGCCCTATTACTATCACCTCTCCAGCTGCACAAGAGCTTTAAAAACAAAGAACATACAATCACATTGAAAGTCATAAGTGGCAGACACTGAAAGGAACAGAATGGGGTTAAAGTGCCTTCAAACACTCATTTCCAGAGAACTGTGATCACCTAACCTGCCTGACAGTTCCCTGGAATACCTCATCTTTACTTGACATGATCTGGAATTCAGCCAGTGCCAACAGCCTTTCCCTAGGGGCATTTATGCAAAACAGGGACAGATGTTAAACATCATGGCTGCCTGAAGCAATGGAAAACAAATGGGGCAAAAACAGGCCAACCAAAAATACTAAGAAGAAAAGCTGGAAAATGGGATGTCCATAGGAAGCTCTGAAACATTCCCACAAATTCCCAGAAATCCAGAAGGCCATATATATGCTCAGTAAAAAACCTGAGAAGGCCCTAGAGCTAATAAAGGCTCTGCACACAACTCATACTGGAGGAATTAATCTCACCTTGTGCAGCTCCATTGGGACTTTAATAAGCCTTCACCTGGTTTCCTCCAGATTTTGTCCTATGTGCTTTTTGCTTGATTGATTTTGCTTTGTATCATTTCACAGAAATCTCTATAAATAAATATAAAAATATAAATAAATAGAAATCTCTATAAATATAAAGACTTGAGTCCTGTCTTAATAGGACAAGAAGTTCCAGGCTCATTATGTATAATTCCTACTCTAGACATAGAAATTCTACAAGGAACCCTGGTTTCTTTCAGTGAGAAATAATACTTAAAGAATGTATTCTGTGTGCTAATGAATGAACATGTCTTAAAGACAATTTATTCTCATTTAGTGATGAGGGGAAAGGTATTCATGTCAGATTCTTGTATTCCATATTAAAGAAATAAAAATTTTTCCACACAAAAAGAATTAAGTCAAGGAAGGTAGTACATGGATTTAGTGATATTTTTTTCCCTCCTTACCTAGTTAACTAACATGGTTCAGAACAAGCTCTGAAGGCAAAAATATTTGAGTTAATGAATATTTTCTATTTTGTGTTTTTCCCCAATTTTTTCATTGCAGTACAATAAACATAACAAAATTCACCATTGTGGGTTGGAGCTGTAGCTCAGTGGCAGAATATGCAGAATGCTTGCCTAGCATATCCGAGGCACTGGGGTTGATCCTTAGGACCACATAAAAATAAATAAATAAAATAAAAGGCAGTTTGTCCATCTACAACTACAAAAAAAAAAAATTACCATGGTAACCATTTTAAGTTTACAGTTCAGTGTTATTAAAAGCCTTCATAATGTTGTGCAGTCATTACCACCATCCATCTCCATAACTCTTCATCCTGTAAAAGTGAAACTCTATACCAATTAAACAATAACTTCCCAATTCAGTCTCTGGTAATCACCGTTTGTCTCCATGATTTGGACTGCTCTAGGTTCCTTTCACAAGTAGAATTATATAGTATTTGTCTTTTTATGACCAACTTATGTCACTCAGCATAATGTCCTCAAGGTTCATTCATGCTGAATTCATACTGCAGAATTCCCTTCCTGTTTAAGGCTAGATAACATTCCATGATATGTACATATCTACTACATTTTGCTTATCAGTTTATCTGTTGATGAATATTTGAGTTGCTTCCAAGTTTTAGACACTGTGAATGATGATATGAACATGGATATAGAAGTATTTCTTCAAGACCCTGCTCTCAATTCTTTTGGATATTTATGTGTAGTGGCATTTTTAACTACACTCCAAAACTACATCTAAAATAAGAAAGCAGGCCAGGCGCGGTGGCGCATGCCTGTAATCCCAGCACTTGGGAGGCTGAGGTAGGAGGATCGCCAGTTCAAAGCCAGTCTCAGCAACTTAGCGAGGCCCTAAGCAACTCAGTGAGACCCTGTCTCTAAATAAAATACAAAACAGGGCTGGGGATGTGGCTCAGTGGTCGAGTGCCCCTGGGTTCAATCCCCAGAACCCCCCCGCAAAAAAAAGAAAGCAGTAGACTTAATTGATGGAGGGAGATCAAGTACCAAGATAGTTCTTCCTTTCTTCTTATCCTGACCATTATTACCTCTTGAATAGTATTAGGACAGTTTTAATCAAGTATGTCTAATTTTAAATACAATTGAAAGTAAACAAAGGAGCCTATCTTTAAAATTTAGATTTACAAATCAAGAAAACAGTTAATCAAGCTGGGCATAGTGGCACACACCTGTAATCCCAGCAGCTCAGGAGGCTGAGCAGGAGATCATGAGTTCAAAGCCAGCCTCAGCACCTTAGCAAGACACTAAGCAACTCAGTAAGACACTGTCTCTAAAGAAAATACAAAATAGGGCTGGGGATGTGGCTCAGTGGTCAGATGACCCTGAGTTCAATTCCTGGTAAACCTCCCCTACAAAAAAGAAAATAATCATATTTGTCGATCCTTTTAAATCGCATTATGCTTTTTGTTTTTTAATGAGTTCCTAAGGTTACAAACATACTCAACCTATATTTTCTCCTTAAGGATTTTGAATTATTATAGGTCTTATCTTATTGGCTAACATTTTATAGCATTTAATATATGTCAGCATTATTCTAAGCATTTTATATAATTCATCTATTTACAGCAATCCTCTATAATAGGTACTGTTGTTCTCCCTATGTGATAGAAGAAGAAATAGGCATTTCGCCTAAGGTCACACCACTAGTAAGTGGTGAAGCCAAATCTCTGTCAAGTTAAGACTACAATAACTCTGAACAACTCACCAACCTACAGGACAGCATACTTGTTCATTACACTGAGAACACATACTTATTTCACCTGGGCAGCAAGATACCTTAGTAAAAATTACATGCATGTTACAGGGTAGAAGAAGAGTACAAAATTCAGAAAACTGCCAACTTGATGAAGTCTTTAGAGGTTCCATAGTTTTGGACTATGCCAAAACACTCCCTTCAAAAAGTTCCCACAAGGGTTGGAGGTGTGGCTCTGTGGTAGAGTGCTTACCTAGCATGTGTGAGGTACTGGGTTCCATTCTCAGCAAGACATATAAATAAACGAATACAATAGAAGTCTATAAAACAATTTTTTTAAAAAGTTGCCATAGCTCATTCAGCTACCACCACTTAGAAGCACAGTGTAGGTGGGCCTCTTTAAATTCTGGAAGTACAAACCATATTTTAGAATGTTGCTCTGCCCCATTTCCTGAATAATTCATAAAGCTGCAGGTTTTAAATGGGGCCCAAAACAAAAGACAGCAACAAGTAAAGGTGATTGTTCAAACTACTCTATCATTTGGTTTTAAGTTCCAGCAAACCCAGTGATGTTCCATGTGTATATGGTAAATGATAAAGCAGTTGTATAAAGCTACCAGTAGGTTCTGACAAAAATCACAATACAGGCCACTAGACATAGAACTCAACATAAAGCATGGTTTCTCAAATGTGGCACTATTGGCATTCTGGTCACTCCTAACACTGAAAAGCTGTTCTGGGTATAGCAGGATGTTTAGTGGCATCCTTGGCTTCTACACACTAGATGTCAGTAATACTTCCCTTCAATTGTGATAAAATGTTTCCGAACATTGCCAATTATCTCTGGGGAAGCAAAACTGCCCCTGGTTAAGAACCACTGCTTTAGAATAGTGCCATCTCCTCTTCTGCAGATGATTATTCTCCTTTTGAGAAACAGCTACTTGCTTGTCTTTTAGGTCCTGATAGAAACTGATCCTGGGTCACTGGTGACCATGTAATCTTACCTAATCTCAAAAAGTGAGTACTTCAACCCACCAAGACATAAGGCAAAATGTGTTAGCAGTATTCCATCAAGTGAAAGTGATGCTGCATATAAGATATTAGTTTTTTTCCCTCCATCAGGGCACATAAGAGGACTATATTCCTCTACCCTCTTTAAGTCAAATGTAATTTTATGATTTATTTTGCCCAAAGAGTAGAAATGGTTTCTACAGCTGGGTGTGATGGTGCATGCCTATAATCCCAGCTCCTTGGGAAGATGAAGTAGAAGGGTCGCAAGTTCGAGGCCAGTCTGGACAACTAAGAGATCCTTTCTCAAGATAAAAGAGAGTTTGGGGGTATAGCTCAATGGTAGAGTGCTTGCCTAACATGCATGAGGTCTTGGGCTTAATCCCTAGCACTTCCTCCACCCCTCAAAACAAATTCTGTAGAAACATTTAATTGCTAGTGAGCAGTTCTCCAGCCTATTCTTACCTTACCAGTGTGATAACGGAAAGTGAGACAAATAGAGAGATGCAAGGGTGACCCATCATATGAAGAACAGCTGCCCATAAATACCTACAGCAGATTTTACATGAGAATAAACCCTTTAAAAAATTTTTACAGTCATTATTAGAAGATGGATTCTTACCATTACATAATCTGCTAACTCTGACTACAATGGCTATATTATCCAACGAGATTAGAGCAGGCCATAAAAGCACTAATAAACTAAGTGGCTCAGATACCCATGGCACTTACTTCTAAATGTTGACTCAATCTGTAAACTTGCAGAGTTCCCCATGATCAAATGAAAGAAGAAAAACCGCTTAGGCCTGGTTCCTGGTTTACAGACAGTTCCATACAGTATGATGGCATGACCTTTACATAGAAGTGATCTTCCAAGAAAAGAAAAGGGAAGCAGAGCTCCAACCAGTGCACCTTATTGTTCAGTTTGCTTAAAAAGAAAGATGACCAGATCTAACAGTTTGACAACAAGGCCTTTCAACCAGTACTTGCTCAAAAGGCTCATTAACAAAGAAGCCCTGTCATCAGGAATAGAAATTATACCCTTATCCAACTGAGATTTTCCCTTACTAATTTTGACCCACAATTCCATGATATGTAAGTCTCACACCTCCATGTATTTCCTGAAGCTGCTCTCCTTTTTGGAATGCCTTTCAACTATCCTCCAGCCTAACTACCCTGCTCTTCTTCAAACACTCAAATTAATGGTCACTTGCTCTATACAGCCTTTCCATAAAAGACAATCCTATATTCCCCCTCACAAATTCTCATTCTAGCATACACAGACCCCCAGGAATCTATGAATAATATAAAAAATTCTGTTAAGAACAAAAATACACCATTCTTATCAATCTCTAAAATTTATAATTTGATGAGAACATCAATGTAGGCAAAACAACAAAAAAGTACTTTCTTTGATTTGGTCACCAATAGAAACCACAGGTATTTTTACTATCAATTTATAATTGTTGCAGACATGAAAAGATCTTTGCTCTTATGAGGTCTTTTGGTCAAAGTGGCAAAAAGCTGACTAAAACTGAAATTGTGTTAAGTCTCAGAAGAGACTGGACTTGGGCTCTTCAGAAATCTTAGAACTATTGAGACTATGAAGACTCGTAAAAATGGACTAAAATGTATCTTGCATTGTGAAATGGGGGGCATAAGCTTTTGGGAGCGGTCAGAGGTGAAATGTTATGATTTAGACAAGAGGTGTCCTCCAAAAGCTCACGTGCCAGACAATGGAAGAAAGTTTACATGCCGTATGATCTGGTTATGAGAGCCTTAACCCAATTGGTGCATTAATCCCCTGACAGGGATTAACTGAAAGGTAACTGAAGGCAGGTAGAGTGTGGCTGAAGGAGGTAGGTCACCAGGGATGTGCTTTTGGGGTTTATATTTTGTCCCTGGCAAGTGGAGTCAGTCAGTCAGTCAGTCAGTCAGTCAGTCTGTCTTTCTGTCTCTGTCTCTCTGCTTCCTGGAGCAATGTCCCAGCAGCTTTTCTCTGCCACACCCTTCTGCCATGATGTTCTGCCTGATCTCAGACCCTGAAGAACAGAATCGGTCATCTAAGGACTGAGATCTCTGTAACCGAGAGCCCCAAAACACTCACTTATGCTCATCACTAGTTCATGTTATATTTCTTTAGTCAGAGAGCCTCACCCTGGATTAAAAAAAAAAATGTTTTCAATCATATATGCCCAAATGTTTGGTTAAACATTATTTTGAATGTTCCTATGAGGGTATTTTTGAATGAGAATAACAATTAAATCTGTAGACTAAGGTTGCCCTCCTTAATGCAGATGGGCCTCATGCAATCCATTGACAGCCTAAATAGAACAAAAAAGCTGAACCTCTCTTGCCTAAATGCCTTTGAACTAGAACATCAGCACTTTTCTGCCTTTGAACATCAGCTCTTCCTGGGTGTCAAGTTTTAGAGAACTACATCATCTCTGGTTCTCAGACCTTCGAACTCTGGAATTATACCATTGGTTCTATTGGGTTTCCAGTGTGTCAACTTGCCCTTTAAATCTTGAGACTGATCAGCCTCCTTAGTTGTGTCAGCCAATTCCTAAATAATAAAAATTAAAATAATCACACATAAATATCCCTTATTGGTTCTGTTTCTCTGGAGAATCCTGATGAATATCACCACTGACTCTAAAATCTGAGAATATGTGCAAAATCCATCACTTGAACATCTTACAACTGGGAATTCCTAGCACTTATATCAAGTACTCCATCAGTATGTGTTCTTCAGAACAGGGGAAGCTTTTAGAATAAATGTTAGCTTCTTCTTAAAGGCACATAAAACAGAGCGATCTTTAAAGATCTCTTTCTCATGGGTTTAGGGAAGAAAAACAATTCCTTTCCCTTCTGCTCAGAGAAAAAAAAAGAGTTGATTTTCTTTTCCACTAACACTGACCCTCCAAGAATTCACTCCTCATAACCGTCTTATAAACTGATGGGGACAGAGAGAGTCATAGTGGTGGCTATTCCCAACAGCCCCAGTACATAACACCTTCTGTTCTCAGAAACCTGTGCAAAAGTTTATTAGTCCTATTATTAATCATAACTTCACTAGAGCAGAGAGTATATCTCAGTTGTGTATTTCCAGTTCCTATGACAGAACCTAGTACACAGTTAGCACTTAATTCATATAAGTTGAATGGAAGGTCTTACAGCAACAACTGGACAGATAGGAGAGAAGATAAGGAGCAAGTATGAATAAGACTCCTGAACAATATCCCACCCCTGCAGATATTCTATACACTCAGTAAAAAGCCATTTCTGAGCTTTACTTGCAAGTAAGTGTAGTCAAATAACTATGTTTTGGTCATTGCAATCAGAGGAAGTACTATATAGGGAATTCTAAAGGTTTCCTAAAAGTGTACCCCTTTTTTCTGTAATTTTTTTCTTCCTTACTTCCTTCTCCCTAGAACAAGGATGTGACTGCCCTGAGATCCAGTAACCATTAGGTGATCTTGAGAATGGAAAGCCACAAGATAACAATGGCAAAGGAAAAAAGGAGAAGCCTGGATCCTTGACAACTCTATGGAGCTGTCTCATCAATCCTAGAATACTTACCTATGATTTTTTTTTTAGTAAGACAAAACAAATAACTACTACCTTATTTAAGCAATGGTTACTTCTTACCTTCACTTCTAGCAGTCAAATATAATTTCTAACTGATAAGGCAAGAAAGTGATATAGGCAACAAATCTAATCTAAGACATCTACAGATACCTCAGCTGTGCCTCAACTTAATGCTGATAAAGTGTTATTTCTACTGAAATGAAAAAGAGTAGAAGGCAACAAGGAATAAAGAAACCTCTGCTGAATAGACATTTAGAGTACTTGAGTACAATGACAAATTTTATACTGCAATTTCTTCCCAACATTTGAAAGCTATGTTCTAAAAAAGTAATGTGTCCCACAAAACAGTGACTGGAAAAAACAAATAATCAAAAATAAGGGGTCAGGGAAATTAAAATATTTAATAGAAAGTGTTAAACTGTTTAAAACTTATTCAATTTATTTTTTTTAAAAGAATGACTCTTCTACTTTTTTATTTTTGGGGGTGGGGGTCAGTTACTAGAGATTTAACCCAGGGACATTTTACCACTGAGCTACATCCCCAGTCCTTTTGTTTTTTATTTTGAGACAGGGCCCTACTGAGTTGCTGAGACTGGCCTTGAACTTGTGACCATCCTGTCTCAGCCTCCCAAACCACTGGGATTACAGATGTGCACACCATGATCAGCTGTACTTGTGTTTTTTAATTTTTTGATAAGTCTCAGCAAAACTTTTCATAAATTCATATAGCAAATGTGTCAGTTTTTAGACTGTTTTTCTTTTTTTGTGATACGAGAAAATGAAAGGGCCTTGCACATGCTAGGCCTGTATTTTACCACTGAGTTACATCCCCACCCCCAGGGATGTGTTTCATCCTTAAAGAAAATGGTAAATAAGTTGATCTCTCTGTGACCCACACTATAGACCTGCATAAAAGAGTACATAATCTGATACTATGAAACACAAATACAAAGTTGCACTGTCTTTAATAAAAGATCTGTTGGCAATTCAGTAATTCCATTACTGGGATATATCAAAAGAAAAGGAAATCAGTGTATTGAAGAGACATTTGCATTCTCTTTACTGCAGCACTATTCACAACAGCCAAGAAATAGAATCAACCTAAGTGTTCATCAACTGATGAATAAATAAAGAAAATGTAGTATATAAACACAAAGGAATATTATTGAGTTACATAAAATGAATGAAATCTGTCATTTGTGACAACATGGATAAACCTGGAGGATATTATGTTAAGTGAAAGAAGCCAGTCACAGAATGACAACACATGAT
This sequence comes from Glaucomys volans, assembly GCA_020662805.1. Lineage (NCBI taxonomy): Eukaryota > Metazoa > Chordata > Mammalia > Rodentia > Sciuridae > Glaucomys > Glaucomys volans. The sequence continues at coordinate 375,463 of JAJEJO010002354.1, forward strand.
TACACTTGTATGTAGAATCAAAAAAGGTAATCTCATAGACACTGTGAAAAGAATAGTGGCTACCAGTAGCTGAGAGAGCAGGAGGGAGGAATGGGGAAAAGTCAGTCAATAGGTACTATTTTACTGTTATATAGGAAATACAAATTCTGGTGTTTTATTGCACATAAAGTGACTATATATAACAATAATGTATATTTCAAAAAAGTTAGAGCTGGGCATGGTGGTGCACGCTTGTAATCCCAGTGGCTGGGGAGGCTGAGGCAAGATGATGGTGAGTTCAAAGTCAGCCTCAGAAAAAGTGAGATGGTGAGCAACTCAGTGAGACTCTGTCTCTAAATAAAATACAAAAAATGGGGTAAGGATGTGGCTCAGTGGTCAAGTGTGCCTGAGTAGTTCAATCCCCAGTAACCGCTCACCCTCAAAAACAAAAACAAAAACAAAACAGAAGAAAGCCTTTTGAATGTTCTCACCACAAAACAAAGATGTTTGAGGATTTTACACTGATTTGCATGTTACACAATGTACACATGTATTGAAACATCACATGATACCCCATAAATAGGTACAATTACTACATATCAATTCGAAAAGTAAAAATAGAAGGTAGAGTCAACAAAATACAGTATTGCTCAGATGAGAGGAATTTAAACAAAATATTAAAGTAACATCAGGTTCTAGCTTCAGAACATTAGAAAGATGATAAAAGGGACCTGCAGATCATCTTCACTTGGCAGGTATTTAAATTATAGAATAGGAACTAAAGGTCAAGAGAAAATCTAGATTAGAGACATAGATCAGAGATAACAGATACATTTGAGAATTATCAGCCCTAAGAATCATCAGTTTTAGATACTAAGTGAATAAATAAGACCACATAGTGAAAGGTATATGATGAGAGATTTGACAATGGAACCCTGAAAAACAAACATTTAATTTCTCCTAGTTCTTTGCACAAACAACTTTAGATTTTATAAGTACTTTATTTACTATTTGAGTGTTACAGTCACTTTAGAAAGCAGAAAAGACGAAAATATACTTTTATACCCCACTACAGTTTTCACTACAAAAAGAACTATAAAAGGAATACATAGATTAGAAAACTGTAAAACAAAACAATATGTGAAAGTATAAGTTTCATTTCCTATTCAGGATCCAACTCCTTCCCTCACCTGTTTTTATAAAATATATGAGGAAAGAAATTTATGGAAATTAATTGACAAATCTTTGAAGCTACCAAAAGCCTATATTAAAAATTAAGCATTATTAGTCAAGTATCATACTATAGATACATACATACCCATGTTTATGGAGACAGAATTCTTAATAGCCAAGTTATGAAAACAGCCTAGGTGCATATCCACAGATGAATGAATAACGAAAATGTGTCATATATACACAATGGAGTATTATTCAGCCATAAAAAACAAAATCATGTCATTTTCAGGAAAATGGACGGAACTACACATCATCGTGTTATTTTTTAAGCAAAATAAACCTTACTCAGACAGGTACTGCATGCTTTCTCTCATATGTGAAATCTAGCAGGTGGAAGATGACTTGGATGTAGAAGGGGACAGGAGGGGAAGATAAGGGCAGGTAACAAGGACATGGAAATGATCAAAATGTTATACACATATACAAATAAGACATAATGAAATCCAATATTCTGTATAATTACTATGAATAGTTTTTAAAAGTCAATTACCCATAATAACAAAGTTATTAAATTTGACTAACATTTTTTGAAGTATAGAACAAAATGAGTATTCTATAACCCATCCTTTACCACTTAGTAAATTGGTGCCACCTGCCACATTTTATGACCAATATTTCAGCAGTTGCATCTCAAACCTAGAAAGCATGATAACTCTATAATCAAAGTCACACATCTTAAAATAAAATTTCCCCAAAATTTCATTCTTCTCATTTACTTTTTCTCAGACTTATCTACAAAGGAGCCAGATCCCAAAATAAAAAGCTTAGAATTCATAAAGAGGAACCATGAATTTATAAATTGGAACCATGTCAAGGTCAACACATTTGCAATTCCAAGTTTTAATACACATTACTGAGTGAATGTTTATGCAAATATTAATGTATATTTATCACATTGCATTCTTAAAGACTTTTAAACAAGAAAACTCCCAATCCTTACTTTCCAATTTTAATTCTAGAAGTAGATCACTTTCTGAAGCAAACTGAAACATTCAGCACAATTTTCATTTCTAGCCATTTCAGTTACTGGCTAGAAAAGTTATACTAGCTATGACTTAAATGGTAACAATTTGTTGAGCTAAAAAAAATATGGACAGATTTGGCAGCTCTTCTGTCCAAACTGAAATTGGTTCATACCAAAAGTGCCACAGCCTTGAATTACATAAATAATTTTTAAAGTGGCGGGCATAAGTAACTCAAATTTTTTTTCCAAAATGCATCTACTTCCTTCATACTGCCCCTATGACTAAAAATTTTAACTGTATATAATAAACATATGTGTATGCCTTTTTATTTTGAGAAACCTATATATCTATCTGTGCCCAAATGGAGAATTCTCAAATAGGGTCATTCCTTTTTTAAACATTGTGTCCAAACCAAAGCATAAGGAATAGAACTACAAAGTGACAGGAGGTATAAGACACCTTCAGAGATATCTATGCCAGCTCCCTCCAGAATCCACTACATTATATCTTAGACATAGATAAATGTTCATTCATTATCCCGAGAAAAGCATGTAGTCTACCAGATAAAAATGTAAAAGGAAGCAATTGAGGGAAGGAATAGGACCTTAAGAAGCCAAAGACAGCCTGGCAAGGAAGTACATGCCCAAATTCCATCTACTTGGGAGGCTGAAGCAGAGGATCAAAAAGTGGGGACCATTTATTGAGTCCTGCCTCAAAATAAAAATAAAAAGGGCTGGGAATATAGCTTAAGAAGAAGAAACAGGAGGAGCCACAGCCACCACAGACAATAAACACAAAAATTTTGCTGTTCATTCAGGCATTAAAAGAACAATAGCAAAAAAAGAAAGAACACTAGCAAAGTACTATTTTGCACTTGTTCAAAGAATTCTGCCCATATTTCATCATTTTAGTTTTTCTTTATGTAGCACTTTTTTCTAGGATATTAGTCAAATGAAAACCTTAATCATTATAGAATTTAATAAGCTATATAAGACATCAAAACTGTGTACTAAAAATAATCAACCAATCTTAAACCCACATTAAATGTCAAAATGCCTTAAGGGTTGGGTTAAAAAAGTCAAAATCCATTTTAAAGCAAACAATTACACTTCTTTACAGACACTGTTTCAAAGAGATATAGCTCAGTTGGTAGCATGCTTGCCTAGCATGCAAAAGGCCCTGGACTCAAATCCCAGAACCACGAAACAGCAGCTAGTTCAAATTTCTTATAAATAGCTCCAATACTTCAGAAGAGAGAGAACAGTCAAAATTTATAAATTTATATTTATATGCTAATTGAACTAATGTTTCTTAAAGTATTTGGTAATTTCCTTCTTGGTGTTGAAGTTGTGGCATTCTACTAGTATATGCATTCCCCAAGTGTTTTTTAAACTACTTGGTAAGTTCCTTCTCAAGGTTCAATTTATGGCATTCTACAATGACACCTACTGGCCATTCAAAATCAGCTATTAGTTCTCCAAGACAGTTGGAGTAGGCTGGTTACATAAGAAAGAAACACACACACACACACACACACACATTCTCTCCCTGCCCCAAACTCTGTATGAAGGCAAATGTGTTCACACTCAAATCACTGCAAAATATCACCTAAAATAGAAACTTTCCTTTGTAACTGAGATAGCATTCTCCTATAAAAAACAAAAGACAAAGACTGAAACACCAAGTATCATTTTTAAAATTTAATTAAACCAGTGACAATAATCTCTGAACACTCCAGAACAAACTCTAAGGATCACGACTCATTCACAAATACTATTTTGAGAGAAACAAATGAAATTTTGATTTAGGTTTGTAAGTACTAACATGAAGTATCATTAATGAAAAAATATCACATCTTAGAAAGTTTTCGTGACAAACAGTACTAAAACATGTTCGGTAAAATGATGTAATTTTTAATACTGCATTTGTTCTTATCTTCTAAAGGCAACATTTCAAACAGCTTACATTTTGGAAATATTTAATGCTTCTTTAAAATTGCTCCCCATCTTTTTAAAAATCATTTTTCAATGAGCTATAAAATCAAGTTTTTATATACATACTGCCTGGAATTTCTATCTTAATCTTAATTTTAATCTACTTTAATTTTAATCTACTTTTCATTTGTGCAAACAATAAATTATAAAGGCACCCCCCACCCCACCCCCAGTACTGGGGACTGAACCAAGAGCCTCAGCACAAGACTTTCTAAAAACTAGATAATTTATGATTAATTTTATTTGTAAGTACATTTTGTGTAATTCCAAGAGATTCAAAGAGAATTCAAAGATTCAAAGATTTTTTTAAACATAAGAAATAATTCATACTAGTCTCAGATTTACAAAGCACATTACTTAAAAATTGTCCTCCATTCCAGTGCAGACATTCACCCTATTTTCACAATCTCTACCATCCACGATATCTATGGGGAGGGGTTTTTTTACCAATTAATTTTCTAGTCATCTTCCAACTTGCACTTACCTCCTACTACAGATTTTTGAGACTCTCCAGTTTCCTAAAGATTAAAAACCGTACTTGTTATCATCCTTGATCCTCAAAACAAATTCATGAACTAGGAAACATGAATCTGACCACAATCATCTCCAACTAGCGCCTATCTCTCAAGTCCAAATTTGGGATAAGCTCTTCGTGACTGCACTAACCTTCAAGCTATCACCTTTCGCCTACAGAGCCTGCCTGGGTAAAAAGCAGCACTGAAGCCAACGAAAAGAGTTCTAACTATCAATAGGTTGCAAGACCTCCTCCTCCAAGAGGGTCAACCTAGTTGTTAAAATAAATAACAGCCAATGATTACATAATGCACAGCTACAGAGTTTACAGGATCTGACCGTCAGTAAACAGTTTTCTTCTCCGCACTCCCTCCCTATCCTCAGCAAATGGCCATAAGAAGAAATTCCTAGGATTTCTATCAGGTGTCTGCAACGCCGCGTCCTTTCCTCGCCTGGGGCTTCGTGCAAGGAATTCCTTCAGCCCTCACTACCAGCGTCTTACTCCCGTCTCTCTCCTCTCTCCCAGTCCGCGCCACCACAACCCCCACGCCCTAAGCAGGCCCCCGCGCTGCCCCAAAGGACGCAGCCCCCGCCCGCCTCAGCTGCCTTCTCCTCACGACCCTCCGAAGCGGCTACCTGGTTTACGAGGTTCCGGAACCACCAATAGTCTGGCTACCGCCTTCCCAGACCACGCTCGTCAGCGTCCCCTCTACAGGATCCGCAGCCGGAGAAGAAGAAAAGCCCTCCTCATTTAGCACTTTTCGTTCCCCAAAGACAGCACCACCGCCTACCAGTCACCCCTCTGCCTCCGGCTTCCTATCGCCACCGCCTCCCGCAGCAGCCTGCCAACTGCAGCGCAACAACCAGCCCTCTCATTGGGTGAGTCCACGCTCCCAACAACAGCTTCACTTATTGGCTGGGACAATCTTTGACCCTCCCCTCTGTGCAGTGTCTAAGGAGTCCGTCTCCAAACAAGGAAAACAGCCCTTTCCCGCCCGTTCTCCTTTGCAACGTCTCTTAACTCAGTCAGACTTACGACGCATGTATGTGGACAAAATGTTGACTTCCCGTCTCCCTCGTATTATCTCCATCTGGTTCAAGGATCAGTGAGGCAGAACCGGAACGTTAAACGTCTCCTCCGTTTTCCTACGGTAAGGAACTGTCCTTGACAACTTCCGTTTTTGGTTGGCTCCGGCTGGATGGTTGACTATTGAGTGTCCTGAGAGGTCAAGTTGCTGTCAGGTAAATAAGGGAGTTGGTGGGAGACCTCTAGATCAGGAATGAGAGCTAGACTGTATTCTGGGGAAATGCAGACGGGGAGAGACTAAGTGGAGAAGGATAATGAGAGGGGGCAGTTCAAGTGTGAAGGAGGCCAGGAACAAGCTCGAGAGAACTATAGTTTAGAACTGAAGTAGGGAGAGGTAGTTGGAGAAGGATACTGTGAGATTTACGGTGGTTTTTAAATCCATGTGCTTTGTCCCGTCCTGGTCCCGTGCAACCCCCTTCTCGGCCCGTGAACATTTGGTTTACGTTTGGATTGAATAAAGGCAGAAGGACAGCCCCCAAACTGGAAATACGTAAAATAATTGTAATGTGTGCCTCACCAGCTTGTGTAGTTTTAAGTAAGATTCTTCTTATACAAATGTTTATGGTACAGTGTTAAAGTGAAAAAAAGGATATAAAACTCCAGCCATTGTATATATTTAGGAGCACTGGTTGGATACTAACGTGATAATAATCCATTTGTTTTTTATTTCTCATATTAGCATAATAATTGCAGTTTATTTTTAAATGAGGGGAATTGGGGATATATACTCGAAAGTCTTTGTTAAAGTCTAAAATTGCATGTAGTGGAAATAGCATTACCCTCTTGCTCTATGCTCTCACTTTTCCTATGCGGGAGCCACCCCCTTTAGTGTTGTTGATCTCCAGCAAACTTAAGGTTCACTTCAGCCATACATAAATAGCTTTTACATTTTTTATAATCACATATTTGTTGAACTGCTTTGATTGATGTTCTTATTTGAGTAGCTCTGAAAGTGAAATAAGTATTCCTTGTTGAGTCCTCAACACAGTTATAACTCACCTTTTCTTTTTTCTTTCTTTTCCTTTTGGAGGGGGGTTACCCAGGATTGAACTCCATATCCCCAGCCCTCTTTTTTTTTTTTTTTTTTTTTTTTTAGAGACAGGATCTCACTGAGTTGATTAGCGCCTGGCTTTTGGCTGAGACTGGCTTTGAACTCTTGATCCTCCTGCCTCAGCCTCCCGGGCTGCTGGGATTACAGGCATGTGCCACTGCACCCAACTATAATTCACCTTTTCTAATTTTGCTTTTTATTTTCAAGTATGCATATTAGGAGTGTCTAAAATAAAAGATAAAAGTAAATTTTGAAGAGTTGTGATCAAGCAAATATTAGTATGACCACCTCTCAGATTAGCATTGTGAACAATTTATAATGTGCATTCTCAACAGAGGTGATCTGCCCTTAAAGGAAGTGAAACCAGAATGAGAGGAAAGTACTACAATGGTTTATGTTCCTTCAATAGGGCCACAGTACCTAAAAAGATATAAAATATATCTCTGATATTAAAGATTCATTGGGGGAGAGAATGATTAGGGAAAAAATATCTAAAAAGAGTTCTTAGAGGGACAATAATTTAAAATTGGTTGAAAACCCTTAGCAGGGCACAGTAGCACACGCTTGTTATCCCAGCAGGTTGGAAGGCTGAGGCAGGAGAATCACAAGTTCAAAGTGAGCCCCAACAATTTATCAAGGCCCAAAGCAAATAAGTGAGATGTTGTCTCAAAATAAAAAAATAAAAATGAGCTTCAGTGGTTAAGTGCCCCAGGGTTCAATCCCCACTACCAAAAAAAAAAAAAAAAAAAGAAAGAAAGAAAGAAAACACTTTCTTAGACACTTTCTGTATTAGCTTCTGTGATTACATCTTCTTCATTAAGAAGTAACAACTATCCTGACACATGGCAAGAATTCACATGATTTACTTTAATTCTTCTGTCTATGATGTATTCCTAAAAAAGTGAATTAGGCTTTTCAATTTATACAAATGGAATCAATATGTATGTGTCTTTTTCTGATTCATCCTTGTTCATTACTGTATTTGTGAAATTTGTTCATACTTTTGCCTGTAGCTGTTTGTTGTATAATATTCCATAGCATGACTGTACCATAATCCTTTCTATTGTCACTAGATTGGATTGCTTACAGTATAAGAGCTAGCAAAAAACAATAATGTGGCTGTAAAGATTCTTATCTAAAAAGAACTGGGGGTGTAGCTCAGTAGAAGAGCATATGCTTAGCATGCATGAGGCCCTGGGTTCAAAAAAAAGTCCCCAAATTCTTTTTTTTTTCTTTTTTTTGGGGGGGGGTTGCTGGGGATTGAACCCAGAACCTTATGCATGCAAGGCAAGTATTCTACCAACTGAGCCAAATCCCAGCCCCTCCCAAATTCTTATAAAACATATTGCTTGAAGAAATACAATACAATGCACACATGTAATTTTAAACTTTATAGTAGATTCATTAAAAGTAAAAAGAAACATAAAATTAACTTCAATAGTATATTTTGTCTAACTCAGTATATTCAAAATATTATTTCAAAATGTAATCCGTATTATTGAAGTATTTTACATTTTCACACTTTTCTAAATTGATATACTTTCATGTTTACAAAACATCTCAGTTCATGTGCCAAGTTTCATAAATTTATAAACACTTGTTCAATTTCTCAGTTGCACTAGCCACATTTCAAATGTTAGTGGCTATCAAATGGGTCAATGCAGATTTAGAGTAGGCATACCTACGAGCCGGGTGTGGTGGCACACGCCTGTAATCCCAGCACTTGGGAGGCTGAGGTAGGAGGATCTCGAGTTTGAAGCCAGCCTCAGCAACTTAGTGAGGCCCTAAGCAACTCAGTGAGACCCTGTCTCTAAATAAAATACAAAATAGGGCTGGGGATGTGACTCAGTGGTGGAGTGCCCCTGGGTTCAATCCCCAGTACAAAAAAAAAAAAAAAAAAGATATACCTACGAGTAGAATTGCTAGCCTAAAGGTGTTCAAATGTTCAGCTTCTCAAAGTCATACAAGTGTTTCAGAATAATTGTTCTTGATCACATTCATACTCAAAAGGCACATTGCATGTTTTCCTCAATTCTTACAATCTTACAGGGTAGGTTTTATCTCCATTGTATGAAGAAACTGAAATTCTGAAAGATTAAGTGATTTGCCTGAAGCTTTTATAGCTATTAATGCTACAAAGTAAGAGAATTCTAGAATTTTCCTTCAAATGATCAAGATATCATTGTTTGAGTTATGACTCTTCTGCCTTTTGTTGTTGTGTTTATTTGTTTGCTGTGGTACTGGGGATTGAACCCAAGGCCATCTGTCACTGAGCTACATTCCTAGCCCTTTTTAAAATTTTGGTAAATTGCTGAAGCTGGCCTTGAACTGGCAGTCCTCCTGGCTTAGCCGCCCCTCCCCCCAAGTAACTGGGATTATAGGCATATGCCAAAGTGCTCAGCAATTATACCTATTCTGAAATAAAAATATGTTCTTAAATGAAAGATTTCCTAAAATAGTGTTCAACTTTTTCTTCTTTATATTTAGGAAATTCCTACAGAAGAACTTTCTGAAATACTGTAATAAGGTAGAAGAGGAAACACACTGAATTCATTAAAAGAAATTTGTGTAGGAGAAATGAGAATGTATATATACTTTTATAGTTTTTTTCAGAAGATTTGTCTTCTAAATTACTTAATATTTTGAGATAGTAATATATTTTATTTATTTATTTATTTATTTATTTATTTTGGAACCAGGGATTGAACTCAGGTACACTTGGTCACTGAGCCACATCCCCAGCCCTATTTTGTATTTTATTTAGAGACAGGGTCTCACTGAGTTGTTTAGGGCCTCGCTAAGTTGCTGAGACTGGCTTTGAACTCGGGATCCTCCTGACTCAGCCTCCCAAGTCACTTGGATTACAGGCATGCGCCACCACGCCCGGCGAGGTAGTAATATAATAGCTTTGAAATAACCTTCATACTGTGGTAGTTTCAACTTTTATTTTCAAAACCAAACTCATCAAAATTTTAACATGCCAGGGCTGGGGATATTGCTCAATTGATAGAGTGTTTGCCTCGGAAGCACAAAGCCCTGGGTTCAATCCCCAGCACCGCAAAAAAAAAAAAAAAAAAAAAAAAGTTTTCACATGCTAGACACAGTGGAGCACACCTGTAATTCCTGCGATTTGGGAGTCTAAAACATGAGGATTCCAAGTTCAAGGCCAGTCTCAACAATTTAGCGAGATGCTGTTTCAAAAAAAAAGGAATTGAGGGTGTAGTTCAGGGGTAAAGCACCCTGGGATTCATCCCCGATACCCACCCCCCAAAAATTTAACCCTTTGTTTTATACTGTTTTCTAAATATATTGGTACTCATTTAATTTTAATATTCTAGAATTTTAAAAACAAAACAATATTTTTAAAAATAGTTTTTGAAAACATGTTATAAAGAAGCCAAGACATTACCATCCTAAACAAATGTTTCTATGACTTTCTTTTCTAATAATGTATTGAATCTTTAAAGTCATTCTGAAACTGAAACCATAATTTTTCTTTCCTTCATATTATTGAATCCACCAAATAATAATAAAGTAGTGGATTGTTTCAAAGTCATGTTTTAACTGCTGTTTGATGGATATTGATTTTTATTCTCTTTTAAATATGAAAATAATCAACAATGTTTTGTGATATTTTAGCATGTTTATAAATATTTCACACTGGTTAATTTGTCAAAATTATTATGTTCAATTTTTTCTTATCTTGAAATTATTATCTAATGAAATGAGAATTTCACATAATGTGTCTTTAATATACACTACCTAATAATTACTTCTGACTTCTAAAATACAGTATAAGAAATCTTGTCTTATTATTGAGCCTGTACATAGTTATAAATGTATACAATGCTAATAATTATTTGGTTTGGTTTTATTTCTGGAGAGAGTGATTATAGAATTGCTACTGCTAGCCTTATACAAATTATAATATAGCATTATTTATTCATACCCCTTAATTTGAAATTCATAGCAATTGAAAAGGGGAACTGAGATGGAGTTTATTTTTACATTAGCTATAAAAATAACACTAGTAGAGCTGGAGATATGGCTCACTGTCAGAGTGCTTGCCTAGCATGCAACAAGGCCTTGGATTCAGTCCCCAGCACATACCATACACACACACATTCATATGCATACACAAAAGTTAATCATAGCACTAGTAAAACTAAAATATTTATATAAACACTAAAGGCATTTTATTTAGGGAAGCAAACATGGACTAAAAAGGGACCTTAAGGGGATGGAGTTGTGGCTCAGTGGTAGAACTCTTGCCTAGTATTTACAAGGCCCTGGGTTCAGTCCCCTAGTATCACCGGAGTGGGGGGCGGGGACAAGAGAAAAGAAAAATGGGTTCTAAGGTCTCTGTTATTCAGTTCAAGGATTAGTAAACTTCAGTCTCTGAGCCACATTCAGCCTGCTGCCTATTTTTGTAAGACCCTCAAGCTAAGAATAGTTTTTACAGATAAATATTTGTGATCACTTTGATACAAAGGAATGCTAACTTTGAGCTCTAATTAAGCAAGATGGTGAACCCAAAATGGAAATTTTTTATCATCAGTAGACCTGAATTACAAAAAAATTATACTCAATTACTATTTATTATATTTTGGATTTTATCAATAAAAATTTTGGAAATTTGTTTTCTCGTTATATATGGATATGCATAATCTCCTCAATTTTACCTCTTGTCCAAAAGCCTAAAATACTTTTTGACTTTTTACATAAAAAGTTTGTGTGATCATATGTATCCAAAATCATTAATACAGCATTTTAAAAGAATCATCTAAATAAAGATAACAAAACAATATTATGCTTTCATTATCCATATTTATGCATTAGGACTAAAAAGAGGAAACTAGATTGCTTAGAAGTTAGGAATAGGGTGTCTGAAACCAAACTGCAAGGGTTAAAGCCCAGTTGTACCATTTACTATTTTTGTTTCCTTCAGGATATCATTTAACTTCTGGGTGTCTTGAAGTTAACTTCTTAAGGAAGTAACATAACCTCTTGAAGTTTCTTTTGTCTGTAAAATGGGAATATTTTTAATTTAAATACAAAGAATTATTTTAGAAGTAATGAAATTAATATATGTAAAACATAGTGCACCTGGCACATAGGGCTACTAAATGTTTGCAATTATTTTGAAGCAATGAAGAAAGGAATCAAATAATAATGGTTATCTCTGGTACAATTACTGGTTATTTTTCTTTTTTATATGTGTATTTCCTGTGAACACATACTAGTTAATGTAATAAAATAATTTACTAAAATCTTTCAACTCAGAATTTTTAAACATTTATCTTTTTAAAAACATTTAAGTGTATTTCTTCTTTATGTTACTCATTTTCTGTAGACATGGCCCCTGGACATGGACATGAACATGGTCATGGAAAACTGGAACTTCCAGATTATAGACAGTGGAAGATAGAAGGGACACCATTAGAAACTGTCCAGGAGAAGTTGGCTGCAAAAGGGCTCAGAGATCCATGGGGCCGGTAAGATGAATTAAGTAGTTAGGTTAGAATTTATCTTAAAAAGTTAGTGTCTGTGTTCATTTTCAATATATTCCCCTTGAAGAATTATAAAAAATGACTTTTTACATTAAAATTTTAAAATCAGTTGTTGTGCCCACCTCTCACTCCCCAATGCTGGTGATCAAACCCAGATTGTCATACATGCTAGGCAAGCACTCTACCGCTGAACTACATATCCAGCCCTTAAAATCAGCTCTGTGAGAGAGAGATACTGGATATTAAACCCAGAGGTCCTCTACCACTGAGCTATATCCCCATTCCATCTTATTTTTTTTATTTTGAGACAGTCTCTCTCTAAGTTACCCAGGCTGGCCTGAAACTTGTGATCTTCCTGTCTTCACTACCTGAGTTGCTGGGATTACAGACATGCACTACCTTGCCTGGCTTAATATCGGCTTTATTGAAATATCATTCATATATAGTAAAGTTCACCCATTTTAAAATTCACCCATCATAATTCCACTAGTTTTTTACAAATATGCCATTATGTAACCACCACCAAAATCATGCTAAGGAATATTTCTGTTATCCCAAAATATTTCCTCATGCTCTTATGCCCTTTTGCGGTCAAGGTTATTCTACCTGTGACTCAGTGACTTGATGTGCTTTTGTCTGGGTAGTTTTATCTTTTTCAAATATTTTTTTTTCTTTCCTTTTTTGTGGAACCGGGGATTGAACTCAGGGGCACTTGGCCACTGAGCCACATCCCCAGCCCTATTTTGTATTTTATTTAGAGACAGGGTCTCACTGAGTTGCTTAGGGCCTCACTAAGTTGCTGAGGCTGGCTTTGAACTCGTGATCCTTCTGCCTCAGCCTCCCGAGTTGCTGGGATTACAGGCATGCGCCACCGCGCCCAGCTATCTTTTTCAAATTTTATGGAATTGAAATCACATAGAGGCCAGTCTTTTGTCCTGGCCTCTTTCACTATTGCATTTTGACACTTAGACATGTTAGGGATTGCATCTAATCTTCATTGCTTTTTTATTTTATATCCTTTATGTGGATATACCTCATTTTGGTACCATTTAGCAATTGATGGTCATTTGGCTTATTCTAAACTTTTGACTGTTATTAGTAAAGTTCTATAATCATTCAAGTGTAAATAATACGAACACATATTTTGATTTCTCTTGGATAAATACCTAAGTGGGATTTCTGGATCATATGCTATGTCCACAGTTATTTATTTTTTAAAAAAAGAATTACTTTCATCTTTACTCTTTTTTTAGTTTTAGTTGTTGATGGATATTTATTTATTTATTTGTTTATTTATATGTGGTGCTGAGAATCGAACCCAGTGCCTCACACTGCTTGGCAAGTGCTCTACTACTGAGCCACAACCCCAGCCCCAATGGTTATTTTTTTTTTTTTTTGGTACTGGGGATTGAACTCAGGGGCACTTGACCACTGAGTCACATTCCCAGCCCTATTTTGCATTTTATTTAGAGACAGGGTCTCACTGAGTTGCTTAGGGCCTCGCTAAGTTGCTGAGGCTGTCTTTGAACTCGGGATCCTCCTGCCTCGGCCTCCCAAATGCTGGGATTACAGGCGTGCACCTCCACGCCCGGCCCCCAATGGTTAGTGTTATGAAAGATTGCCAGACCATTTTCCAAAGTGACTGAATTATTTCTCCTCAATTTCTCCTCAATACCCACCATCAGTGTATGAGAATTTCAGTTGCTTAATATCTCTGTCAATACTTAGTGTTGTTGGTCTTTAATTTGATGATTCTAGTGAAAATGGTACTAATTCTTTCTTTTGACTTTAATTTTTATTTCCATGAAAAGTAATGATCATGCAAATCTTTTTCTGTGCTTATTTGCCATTCACATATTTTCTGTGGTGAAATGTCTACTCACATCTTTTGCCCATTTTACTTAGGAAGATACTTAGCTTATTATGAGCCTTAAGAGTTCCTTATATATTTTAAATATAAGTCCTTTATCGGATAACTTTTGCAAATTTTTTTTCATAGAGCATGACTTGTCTTTTCATTTTCTTAAGTTTAAAATTTTAAGTTTTGATGAATTCCCAATTTAGCTTTTTAAATTTTTTATGGGTTGTGCTTGAGGCATCCTGAGATTTTCTCCTATCCTTCAAGAAACTTTTATAGTTTTCTTTCTTAAATTAGACTGGGGATATAGTTCATTTCGTAGAGTGCTTGCCTGTCAAGCACAAGGCCCTGAGTTCAATCACCAGCACTGCAAAAAAACAAACAAACAAAAATTAAGCATATGATCCATTTTGAATTAGTATTTATATTATTTGAGGTGAAAAGGCAAGTTAATATGTTTGTATATGTATGTTCAGTTGCTCTAGCACCATTTATCAAAGACTGTCTTTCCTTGGTTCAGTTACATTGACAAATTTTTCAAAAATCAATTTACCATATCTATTTCTGGACTCTAGTCTGTTCCCCCGATCGGTATGTCTACACTTATGCCCATACTATACTGTCTTCAAATCATGTAGTATAAGATCTACATTTTTTTAATTGGTTTAGTTATTCCAGGTCTTTTGCCTTAAATATAAATTTTAGAATGAGCTTGTAGGTTTCTACAAAAAAATCTTGGATTTTTTTTTCTTTTTTTTTTGTACTGGGGATTGAACCCAGGAGCACTTAACCTCTAAGCCACATCCTCTGTCCGTTGTCTATTTTATTTTGAGACAGGGTCTCACTGAGTTGCTTAAGGCCTTGCTAAATTGTTGAGAGTGGCTTTGAACATGGGCTTCTCCTACTTCAGCCTCCTGCGCTGCTGGGATCACAGACATGCGCCACCATGCCCCGCTCTTCTTGGATTTTAATTGTGATCACATTGAATCTGTTTCATAGATTCACATTATGAATCTACTTCACATTTATATTAAATCAAATTTACATCAAACTGGAGATAATGTCTTTATAATATTGAATCTTCCAGTCCATAGGCAATTTGGGTCCTCCTTAATTTTCTCAGCAGTATTTTGTTGCTTTATATGCAGGTCTTGCATATTTTGTTAAGGTTATCTGAATTATTATTATTATTATTATTATTATTATTATTATTATTTTGGTACCAGGGTTTGAACCCAGGGGCACTTAACCACTGAGACACATCCTCAGGCCTATTATATATTTTATTTTGAGATAGGGTCTTGCAAAGTTGTTAAGGCTTACTTTGAACTTTCAATCTTCCTGCCTCATCCTCCTAAACTTCTGGGATTATAGGTGCGGGCCACTGCACCCAGCTCCACATTTTGATGCTATTGTATGTGATAATTTTTTTTTTTAAGTCTCAATTTCCAATTGTTTGTTATTAGTAAAGAAAAACGCAAAATTTATATACTGACTTTGTATTCCATTACCTTGCTAAATTCACTTTTTAATTCTGATATTTTTTACAGATTCCTTAAAATTTTCTTCAGAGAGAATCATTTTATCTGTGAAGATAGTATTCTTAACCTTTTTTTTTTTTTTTTTGCTTTATGGCATTAGCTAACATTGCTAGTACGATGCTAATTAAAGTGATGTAAGCAAATATCTTAGCCTTTTTCCTGAGAGAAAGCAGTCACCACTAAGTATGTTGGTTTTTTAGGATTTTCATAGATAGATGCCATTTACCAAAATGAGGAATTTCTCATCTATCCCAGAGTTATTCAGACTTTTCTTTTCTTCCTCTCTTTTTCTTTTATTTGAGAACCAGGTTCTCAGGCTGGGGATATAGCTCAGTTGGTAGAGTGTTTGCCTTGCATGCACAAGGCCCTGGGGTCAATCCCCAGCAACGCAAAAAAAAAAAAAAAGAACCAGGTTCTCACTGTACTTCCCAGTCGGGCCCCAAACTTCTAGGCTCAGGCCATCTTCCTGCCTCAGCCTCCTGAATAGAGGGGACTAGAGGTGCACACCACCATGCCCAGCTTTGTTTTTTGTTTATTTTTTTTAAATTGTTGAATTTCATCAAATATTTTTGATGAAAAGTATTTCGTTGTGCTTTTAATGAAAAGCACCTATTGAGATGCTCACATAAATTTTTTTCTTTTTTATTCCATTAATATGAGGAATTACTTTGATTGATTTTTAAATATCAAAACTGTTTTGCTGGGACTCACCTGTAATCCCAGTGGCTCAGGAGGCTGAGGCAGCCTCAAAACCAGCCTCAGCAATTTAGCAAGGCCCTGAGCAACTTAGCAAGACCCTGTCTCAAAATGAAAAATATAACGAGCTAACGATGTCGCTCAGTGATTAAGTGTCCCTGGGTTCAATCCCTGGTGTCAAAAAAAAAAAAAATACACGTACACACACATACACACATATGAATAAAACCAGTCTTGCATTCCTGGGGTGACCCTACTTCATCATCATATATTATCCTTTTTGTATCTTGTTGGATTCAGTTTTCTAAAATTTTTTTAAGATACTTGCATCTATGTTCATGCGTGATATTATTCTGTAGGTTTATTCTAACATCTTTGATTTTGACATCTAAATTAGATTTGATTTGTTTTCATATTTTCTATTAAGTCAGTGTTTTAATTAACCTTACTGTTGCTGTGACCAAAAGACCTAACAAGAACTTAAAGGAGGAAAAGTTTATTTGGGCCCACAGTTGCAGAGGTTCAGTTCATGGTCAGCTGACTGCATAACTCTGGGCCTGTGGTAAGGCAACATCTTGGCGGAAGGGAGTGGCAGAGGAAAGCAGCTCAAGACATGGCAACCAGGAGGCTGAAAGAGAGTTCCTTTCACAGAGACAAATTGTAAATCCCAAAGTCTTTGCCCCAGTGACCTGCTTTCTTGCAGCCACACCCTATCTGCCTACAGTTACCATCACTTAATCCATATTTGTGGATTAATCCACTGAATTAAGTTATACCTCTCTAATCATTTCTCCTCTGAACATTCCTGCATTATCTCACACATGAGCTTTTGGGGGACACCTCATATCTAAATCATACCAGTCAGATTTTTAGAGATAAATAGGTTTTGTTGTTCAAAACATGGTATTTTTCACTGACTTAACTTTATCTGTGGAAAGAGATTTTTTTTTTCCCCCTACAGCTGTCTGACTTCAGTCCACTTCTTTATTCAGGATACTCAGAAAAATGATTTGCCTAAGCAGGAAATCAGTCTTCTTTTTTTTTTTTTAATTTTTTTTTTTTTTTTTTTTTTGGAACCAGGTATTGAACTCAGGGGCACTCAGCCACTGAGCCACATCCCCAGCCCTATTTTGTATTTTATTTAGAGACAGGGTCTCACTGAGTTGCTTAGGGCCTCACTAAGTTGCTGAGGCTGGCTTTGAACTCGCGATCCTCCTGCCTCAGCCTCTCAAGCCGCTGGGATTACAGGTGTGCGCCACCACGCCTAGCAGGAAATCAGTCTTCTGAAGTTCAAGCTTCTGTGACTAGGAAAAGCTGTGATCCTTCTGAGTAGTAGTAATCATGTCATGTGCTTCACCCTCCTGCACCAAAATGTATCATACATCAGTGTTTTTAATCTTTATAACAACACTATAAGGTAGATATTAATCATCATTGAACAGAAGAAGAAGCAGACCCTGACAGGTTATGTATCTTGCCCAGTCTGAAAGGTTATGAATCTAGTATAAGCAGTAAAGCAAAGATTTTGATATCCAATTCTCTAAATTGATCTTTCTATGATGTTGGAATGAGTAGTATAGGTAGAGTCACCCAGCTAGCCTGTGATGGATAAACAAAAGTGAGTCTTGCATTTGAGGATTCCATAAAATTCTGAATAGTATGACTATGAAATAAATCATCGTGGCTTTTAAAAATATATTTTAGAAGTAAAACTTGGTCATATATTCTTAATTATTCTATGCCACAGAAAGATTTCTATTGTGATCCACATACATTATCTCTTATAATGTTATATTTAAGTCTGCTAGAAAAATGAAAATTAAATTTATTTTAGTCAGTGTTTAAGAATTGGGTATGAATATAATTTTTTCATTTTTTTTTCTTCTAGCAATGAAGCTTGGAGATACATGGGTGACTTTGCACACAATGTTTCCTTTGTTGGTGCATTATTAAAAGGATTTAAATGGGGATTTGCTGCTTTTGTTGTAGCTGTAGGGGCTGAATATTATCTGGAGTCCCAGAAAAAAGATAAGAAGCATCACTGAATATTGTATCTGGAAGCATCTTAGTGACTCCTTAACTCTCTTATAAAAATAAAATTTCTTCACTGTGTTGTACTTGTCTATGTGTTTGTCCTTAAAGAATACTAGTAAGATTTAATAAAGTAAGAAAAACATATGCCAGTCTGTTTTTGTAATTCTAAAAAAAAAAAAAAGTCTCAAGTCATATCAGAATTCATTTGGAATACATGGGACGTCAGGTACCAGTAGCAGTGTATGCATATAGCAGGCAGCGAGCATATATTTGGCTGAACAAATGGATATGTTCCAACAGGTTTTAAAATGGTGCTATTTCATGCTCTGCAGGTTGTTTAGAGAGACCTTGCTGCAGCCCACTTCTGGTTGACATATCCATGCATCATGTTCACTTTATTATGATATTCTACTCTTGCCTTAGTCTTTATTGTTGACTTGTGAAAAGCTTGACTATTTTTTTTTTAAATCTAACAATAGACATCTTCCTCACATCATTGGCCTTTTTAATTTTAATTAGTTAAATCTCTAATTGAAGTTAAGATTAAAACTTAACTTACTGTGCCGGGTACGGTGGCGCACACCTGTAATCCCAGCACTTGGGAGGCTGAGGCAGGAGGATTGCAGGTTCAAAGCCAGCCTCAGCAACTTAGCGAGGCCCTAAGCATCTCAGCGAGGCCCTAAGCATCTCAGCGAGGCCCTAAGCAACTCGGTGAGACCCTGTTTCTAAATAAAAATACAAAATAGGGCTGGGGATGTGGCTCAGTGGCCGAGTGCCCCTGGGTTCAATCTCTAGTACCAAAAAAAAAAAAAAAATTATTGAAGAAGGTTAAGATTTTTTGCTTGAATAATGAGGTTTATTAAAATTTCAGGGTGATTTCCCTCTGCCTTTGCAAATTTCTTGTTTATAAATATAGTCTTGGGCAAACCTAAATAAATGAGACAGAGGAAGAATTCCTAATAAGCTATTAGTGGTAAATGGAATGTGGTAAAATGGAATCATTAAAAAGTTTCAGTGCAAAGATTAAGAGTTTTAAAAGTGACAAAGCAATGGGACCCATAAGGCAAAAACAAAAAACTAAAAGAAGAAATAGACAAAACACAATTATAGTTGGGGATTTTAATATTCCTTTCTCAGTAATTAATAGAAGAGTAGACAAAAAAATCAGGCTACAGAAGACTTAAACACTATATTACTATATCAATGTAATTCTTATAGAACACTACTCAACAAAAGCAGAGCACATTCTTTTCGAGTGTACATGAAACATTTACCCTCACAGTAGAACCACAAAATAAGGCTCAATAAACTTAAGATGATTAAAATCACAAGCACATTCTCAGATCACAAGGAAATTAATATTTAAAAAATTACAGGTATTTAGAAATTGAATAACGCACTTGCACCTTGCTCAAAAAAAAAAAGAAAGTTTAATGTTGGGGATATAGCTCAGAGGAGAATGCTTATCTGTCATACTTAGAAAGTCCCTAGGTTCAATCCCAGTACAGGGGGGAAAGGGTACAAATAAAAGAAAGGAAAATGCCCAAATTGTCAATCTGCATATTAATGTAAATCTGTTTTACTTCAGGGACTAAGGGCATTGGCAAGACCCACTTGATTAGGGGCAGGGAGAAGTAGTTCAGTGGAAATAAATTGACTCTTAACACTTTATTCTTTCTCTTTCCTATCATAGTTCATAATTTTTCTTTTAAAAATATTTTCATCATTTTTCTTTTAAAAATTTTAGTAATTAATGGACTAACATGGGGGTCACCCAAATGTGATGCACATGACTCAGAGAATGTGCAAAACCATCCATTGGTGTGAAAGAATAAAATATTTGACTTTATACTTCATTCATGTTTAATGAAAATTAAATTTTGCTATTAATGTTTAATATGGAAATTCAAAATGATCTTTTCTCTCACATGGTGGATACCAAGTGGTTACACAAATTAAGGTAAACAAGATATCTTGAAGAAGTGAGAATTCTGGTCTCCAAAGGAGAGAACAAAAGGACTGTCAGCAAATTGGTACAGACTGTACTCTATATGTGCTTCATTTGTGAAATTCATAATTTAGTTTTAACAAAACTAATCTTCATGAAGCAGATGAGTGGCTTAAAAAGATTTTAACTGCTGGCTGAAGCTAATTCGGACAATTCAAAAACAAGCAAACAATGGCTGGGATGTAGCTCAGTGGTGAGCACTTTCCTGGCATGTATAAAGCCCTGGTCTGGACTCAGCAATGAAAAACAGAAACAAAAACAAACAAACAAAAAGTAGGGAAACAAAATAGCAGAGCTATAAACTCTTACCAGCAACTTTACTGACATGGTCAAATCATGGGAAAAGTTAACCAGCCCCCCACCACACACACACACACACACACACACACAAAGACAAATACAGACTTGGACCCATAATCAGTACAATGAACCTCGCCCTAAAAGAATATTGATCTGATAAGTTAACTAACGATAGCATGGGGTCATCATGAATAGGAAGGCATTTTAAAATACATTTAATTTATGTCTTCCCTTTAGTTTCTATATTTAAGTATTTTTAACATACATGTAATATTAACAAAAAAAAGGTTAAATTACAGGTTGAGATTTACTGTGATTTTACAGTACTCAGTTGTCATTAAAAAATAGCATTCAAGGAACTCATATTTTTAAAGTATTTTTTTAATCCATTTCCTTTTCACAGACTTAACTTTTTATTTTTTCTTAGAATTGAGATATATTCATCAAATTGTTAATTGAAAGTTAAAGGTTTTCTCATTGTCTTTGAGGTTGTTTGTGTTCAAATTGACAGATGGATTTGAAACCCTTAACTTTCCAATTTCAGGTATGTTCTAGTACTTGAGAGCTCTCCACCATTCCAAGAGATCACGTGATCTCCATGTGTTCCTAAGACTCTCATAGGGCATCTTATTCAGATGGTTTTAGGGATTCAGTTCATGGCTGGTCAGCTCCATAGCTCTGGCACCAAGATGAGACAGAACATCATGGCAAAGGGTGTAGCAGTGAAGACACTCAATTCATGACAGTCAGAAAACAGCTGAAGTACTTTTAAGACAGCATATGATGTACAACTCCAGTAGTTCAACAACAAAAATTACATGTTATTTTTACATTGGCCTCTCAGTTGACAACATGAATTTCAAAATTTGAAATTTTGATTTACAATCATTGGTCCTCAAGAGTCTCTAGGGTTATAAAGTACTCAAATTCAAGTGAGTGGAATCCTTCAGATAAGTCCTGGTTTACCTCAGTAATCAAGTAATCAAGCATTGTTTTTTAACAATAAAATAGCTTTTTGTTTGTTTGTTTTGTGCCAGAAAATCACATTCAGAAACTCAGAAGATTAGAACACCCAATGAAAATTGCATTCACTTGCCTATGATTCTATCAGAAAGGATCAACTACAAAGAGGAATTTTATTTTAATTTTATATATTATATGCATGAGATATATAGTCTTTATTTTATAAAGTATCCCATTATATATTATTAATATACATATAATAAACTAAATGCTAACAGATCTAAAGGTTAAGTTACTAATACTATATAACTTATTATTCTGAGTTACCTTTGGTACATATAAGCAATGTAAAACATGGCTTTACCAGTTTAAAAAAAATTCCTATGTTGCAAGGTCTGGATATTTTTCCTGTTTAATCTCACTTGCAACAAAATGAAGTAACTCTTTTGAAATATCCCACAAATTACAAAACTAATTGGCAAGAATTTTGGTTTTGGTTGAAGTCTTGTTTCTGGAAGTACACATTACAAAATAAGGACATTGTGTACATTTAAGATGTAAATCAGAAGGTTTGTTCCATTTAGAAAAAATGTTTTCATTCATTTTGTCTTTATTATTATTATTTTTTAGTTGTGGATGGACCTTTATTTTATTCATTCATTTACATGTGGTGCTGAGGATAAAACCCAGTGCCTTATATACTAGGCAAGCGCTCCACCACTGAGCCAGAACTCCAACCCCTCATGTTGTCTTTTAAACCTGAAAGAATAATTCCTTTTATTTTTTTCCCCCCGTGCTGTGGTCAAACCCAGGACCTCATTCCCAGCCCATAATAATTCTTAATAATTGGCCAAACAATGCTCTTAAAAGCAAACTATAGCTAAAAAGAAATATTCTGCTTTTAGACTTAACCAATTATACTATTTGTAAATTATTAAATTTCATTATAAATAAAGCATCTAGTATCCCCTGCAAATGTTCCACCTAGTTTAATTACTGAATTTGGTAATAATAGTAGCATTTAACATACATCTTCCTCCTGATTGAGTTTAATAAAGCATCTTTCTAACTTTCATTTTTAAAATACACATTATTACAGAATGTGTCAGGCACATTATTACAGAATAACAAAGAGATTTTTAAATACCTTGTATTCTACATTTAAATGAATTACACATCAGTGAATATTTTGTGATTCTTGTGTTGTATATTTGCTGTATTTTAATTCATTTATTATCTTGTTGAAAAATTTCCATGTGAAATACTGACTGTTCAGGGACATTGTACTGAAGGCCAAATCTGTGGTTCACAGTAACCATAGCAATAACTATCCTAAAAATAAAGACTGCCTTTGTCAGCACAGATGGAATCATCTTTCTGAGGAAGAATCAGGTTCACAGGCAGTGGTATCACCTGGACCTGAGAATTCCACATGGTGGTAGCAGAATACAATAGCATGGGGTTTTAATACAGATATAAAGGTTTAAAATTAGAAATCAGACAAGACTTTCCAGTAAAACATAATTAGAAACTAAAAGTTCAGTAGATACAAATAATTTCCAACAAGGAAACATTGTGATTCATATATTTAACAACATGGAGATTTAACTCAACATATTAATTCCTTAATGTGTGATCTATAAATAAGATCACAAAAGGTCTGTGGTGGTGACTTGGGCACAGATTTCAAGACTGAAAAGCACTTTCTTGATCCGTGGCAAGAACATTCAAACTGAGCCCTAAACATTCTAGAACAGCTATATAATTTTCTTCTACTTGTTGATGATTTGGTGATAAATACACTAAACAGCAAAAGACCAATTTATACTAATTGCTACCAACAACTCCATGGCCATTGCATGCAATAAACGTTTCTCTTTTAACACATTGGTCATTTTTGTTGGCTTGTTTTCTCAAAATTATAACAGAAACCCTACATGAAAATAGTAAGCATGCTTGCCCAACCCTCTTCCGAAATATTGGTCAAGGAAACTCCATAGAATTGCAACTAGAACAGAGGTAGACCTCTCAGCAACTTTTCCTTGAACTCTGTTCATTTATTTGACAAATATTTATTGAGCACCAGTTAAGTACCAGTGATATTCATGGTACTGAGAACAAATCAATGAACAAAACATTTCTGTTCTCTAGATATTTACAGTACAGAACTGTTATTTTTCCCTGATGCCAACAGTGGAGGTTCTCACTATCTGTAGGTGTCAGAGACATTTTATCCATACACAGTATATATTTTTTTATTTTTTATTTATTTATTTATTTTTTGTGGAACCAGGAATTGAACTCAGGGACACTCGGCCACTGAGCCACATCCCCAGCCCTATTTTGTATTTTATTTAGAGACAGGGTCTCACTGAATTGCTTAGGGCCTTGCTAAGTTGCTGAGGCTGGCTTTGAACTCGTAATCCTCCTGACTCAGCCTCCCAAGTCGCTTGGATTACAGGCGTGCGCCACCACGCCCGGCTCATACACAGTATATTTTACCAACCAAACATTCTTTCCCAGGAACATAAATCTGAAATTGTAGTTTGAATCAGGTAAGTTTTATTCTTTTTTAAATTTTTTTAAGTTGTTCATGGACCTTTATTTTATTCATTTATTTATATGTGGTGCTAAAAATTGAACCCAGTGCCTCACACATGCTAGGCACTCTCTCTACCACTGAACCACAACCCCAGCCCAGTTTTATTCTTAATAATGATCTTTCCCTCCTAAAAACTGCGTAGAACTTTGCACCATCCTAAGAAAACACATCTTGCCCTGTCTCGTAGCTCAGATATTTTTATACTTGCCTTATTTTTATCAGATTGTAAACCTTGAAAATCTTGCCTTAGTTATCCTTTTATCTCCAACACACTGCCTTACACATGATAAATTTCAATGCATGTTTAATTTGGATGTGTTTAATCATTTTTAATGATGACTTTATCATAATTATTATAATGGGTATAAATTTCCATTAAAACTACTTAGTGGCACATACCTATAATCTCAGATGTTCAGGAAATTGAGACTAGAGAATCACAAATTCAAAGCCAGCCTCAGCAACTTGCAGAGTCCTAAGCAACTCAGCGAGACCCTGTCTCAAAACAAAATATTAAAAAAGGGCTAGGGATGTGTCTCAATGGTTAAGGGCCCCTGGACTCAATCCCTGGTATGAAACAAACAAACAAAAAGCTACTTACACACAGTTAACACTATTTTTTTTTCATAGTGGTTTATGAAGAGGAAATCCTTAATAAATATTTGATGAATTGAATTGAAACTGTTTCATTTTACTCTTTTGATTTTTAAATCAGTTTTTACAGGGGCTATAAATTCCCCTTGTATTTCACCATCTAAAGTCAACCATTAACAAAGAAGGGAAAAAAAGAGTAACAATATAAAAGCATAATCAGCAGGTATTGAAAGTTTAGTATTATGTCTCTTTTCTATCTCATGGATATCCAAGGGTGCTTTACTACTGAGTTACATCCACAGTTCTTTTTATTTTTTAATATTTTTGAGATAGGGTCTCCCTAAGTTGTCAAGGCTGGCCTCAAACTTGGGATCCTCCTGCCTCAGCATCCTGAGTAGCTGGGATTAGAGATAAGTGCCACAGTACCGAGCAAACCTTCTCTTTTAAATCAGAAATCTCCATCTTGATCAAACTAGATAATCTCATTCAATTTGTACAAAGATTTCTTCTTTTTATTTCCCCAGAAGCTTTTACCATACTTACTTCCCATATTTTGTCATTCTTCTCCTCCTTCCACTGTCCTTTAAGGTCAATCAAGTATTCTTTTTTTTGAACCGGGGATTGAACTCAGGGGCACTTGGCCACTGAACCACATCCCCAGCCCTATTTTGTATTTTACTTAGAGACAGGGTCTCACTGAGTTGCTTAGGGCCTTGCTAAGTTGCTGAGACTGGCTTTGAACTTGCGATCCTCCTGCCTCAGCCTCCCAAGTGCTGAGATTACAGGCGTGTGCCACCACGCCCGGCCAATCAATTATTCTTGATAAGAGTAATAAATGATAATAAAATAATAAAATGTATAATTCTTAAGTGACAAAAAATACCAAAGCTTGCATATGCAACTTTGCTGAGAAATGTAGTGGGTTCTTCTGGCTGAGTAGGCCACGTGAGAGGTATGCTAACCTGGTCACATAGATTAACAGGAAGCTTTCTCTTCTGTGCCCAGTCCTGTGGTCTCCACAGGCCACAGAAGGTACTGAGCACCTTCTTGCTAAGCCAGGAGCCATACAGACTTGGCTGCAGCCCCACAGAGTTCCAAAGCTCAACATTTAGCAACTGATTGAAGTTCCAGGATTTCCCATATTCCTTTTCATTCCCTATCTTATGAGAACCTAATTCCTGCCTAAATAAGTCCCACCTCCTCAAGTCCTTGCCATGATGTTTATGACTTATCTCACTTACCTTTTCTTGATTGCTGTCCTGACTCTAAATAGTGAACTCCTTGAAACTAGGACCAGACATTTTCTTTTATTTTTTTTTCTTTTTTCTTTTTTCTTTTGGACCGGGGATTAAACTCAGGGGCACTCGGCCACTGAGCCACATCCCCAGCCCTATTTTGTATTTTATTCAGAGACAGGGTCTCACTGAGTTGCTTAGGGCCTCGCTAAGTTGCTGAGACTGGCTTTGAATTTATGATCCTCCTGCCTCAGCCTCCCAAGTGCTGGGATTACAGGCGTGCGCCACCATGCCCGGCAAAGGACCAGACATTTTCATATTTTTTTTCTTGCATCTTCCTCACCACTTCATCATGGGTTCAGATGCTCACCAAAATAAATAAATAAATAAATAAATAAATAAATAAATAAATAAATAAATAAAATTTGCATTGCAGGACTTCTTTGATCTTAGCCTCCTTTGAAGCTGCTAAAGGTGTGGCCCCTGTGTTGGTTTATTTTAGCATTATACACATAGACAGGCCACAGTGCAGGAACTTTCCATAGATATTTAAGCATAGTATATATAGCAGGAGCATGTCCAAGAGTATTATGACTAAAAATATAACACTTCGTAGTAATACAAAAGATGTTCAAAAATATTCAACTTTTATAAGGGGGGGTACTGTGTCTTGAACCCATGGGTGCTTCACCACTGAGCAACAAACTCCAGTTTTTTCTTTTATTTTACTTAAAACATTTTTTTTTTGTACTGGGGATTGAAACCAGCAGCACTTAACCACTGAGCCACATCCCCAGCCTTTTAAAAATTTTTATTTTGAGACAGGGTCTTGCTAATTTGCTTAGGGCCTTGCTAAGTTTCTGAGGCTGACTTTGAACATGTAATTCAGCCTCAGCCTCCTGAGTGGCTGGAATAACTGGTGTGTACCACCATGCCTGGCTTATTTTACTTTTATTAAGGCAGGGTCTCACTAAATTGCTGAAGGTCTTGCTTAGTTGCTGAAACTAGCTTTGAACTTGAGATTCTCCTACCTTAGCCTCTGGAGTCTGGGATCACAGCTGTGTGCCACCACACCCAGTTAACTTCATTCAAATTTAATTGTACAACAGTTCCTTGTTATAGAGTTAGTATTATTGCTAATAGTACTAATAATGATTACTCAATATTGATTGTGGTAACAAGGATATAGTTATTTCTCATAAGTCATATTTCATGTGAGGTTGCATTTCTATTTGGACTCCAGATTTATATAAGAAATACAATTGAAATTCTCAACTTCGAGAGCCAAGCACAATGGCACACGCCTGTAATCCCAGCAGCTTGAGAGGCTGAGGCAGGAGCATCACAAGTTCAAAGCCAGCCTCAGCAACTTGGCAAGGCCTTAAGTAACTTGGTGAGAGGCTGACTCAAAATAAAATATATAAAAATAAAAATGGCTATGGATGTAGCTCAGTGGTTAAGTGCCCCTGTGTTCCTTCCTCAGTACCAAAAAAAAAAAAAAAAAAAAAAAAAAGGAAGATTCTCAACTTTCAACATGTTGAAACTTTCCTAGCACTCAGGTAGATTGCAGTAATGCCTAGAGTTTGGCCACATGGTCAGAAAAATTTAAGTTGTTTCTGGAAATTTTTCATAGGAAAACTGATAGGAAAGGTAATTGATCTATTGGAAATATGTTCTGAGGTCTGGGGCAGAAGGCACTTACCAAATCATGTCTGGAGAAAGAGCTGAGAGCCAAAGTCAGAAAATTCTGTCCAATGGATTGAGCAAGTAAGATTGTGCAAAGATGTAAGCATAGGATTGGACCCAAGGGGATCACCCCTGTAGGCAGGCAAATAAAAGAGACAGAACAGCCCTAGATAATAAATGGCAGGCCATCTGGAGGAAAGCTGGTGATAGCTGATAGTGCCTGGTATTGGATCTCAAGTGTTAAGGAAGGTCTGGTCTGATTCATTTAAATATTTGGGAATGAAGTAGATATTAAACTTCATATGCCAGCAAAAGTTCATCTATTTTTGCTGCATCTTTAGTCTGTTTCTGTTTAAAGGGAAAGGTATGGGAGAGATCAGCAGGTCTTTCATGTCTGGGGACATATACTTGGTTTTAAGCTATTTGATCATCATATTCATTGATGTAGTTTTAGTCATGTTTCTTGGAGTTCACTGAGCCTATAAATCTATGGATTTATAGTTTAACCTAATTCAGAAATTTTCAACTATTATATCTTCAAGTATTTTTCCTGTTCCCCACACTCTCCTCCAGGTACTCCAATTACATTCATATTAGGTTGCTTGAATTTATATTACAGCTTCCCTGCTACTCTGGTTATTTTGTTCTTGCAGCCCTTTTGCTCTCTGGGTTTCATTTTGGATAATTTCTATTGCCGTGTCTTTATGTTCAGTAATATTTTCTTCTTCAGTATCTAATCTGCTGTTAACTTTATGCAGTATTTTTAAATCTCAGACACTGTAGTTTGCATCTAGAAGTTTAATGTGAGTCTTTTTATATCTTCCGTGTCTCAATTTAATGTGCTAATCTTTCATCTATCTTATTGAGCACATGAAATATGGTTATGGTATTTGTTTTAATATTTCTGTCTACAAATTCTCACATATGTGGCCTTTCTGGGTCTAATTCTGTTGATGGATTGTTGTCCTCATCATGGGTCATATTTTCTTGGTTCTTTGCACTTTTGTAATTTTTAAATTAAAACTAGACATTGTAAATTTGCCTTGCTGAGTACAGGATGTTTTTTTATTCCATAAATATTTTTGAGCTTTGTTTGAAAATCCAGTTAAATCACTTATAAATTGTTTCATCTTTTTGACATGTTAAGCTTTGTCATATGGAACCAGAATAACCTTTAGTCTAGGGTTAATTTTTCCTAATTATTATTTCCCCTCTACTAAGAGATCCATGAATGGTGAGATTTTCCACTGTAGTACAAACTTGAGCTATTCTTTTTTCCTGTGTGAACTTTGAGAATTGGTTCCTCTACTCCCATCAGATGGTTCTTTTCTCAAACTTGGGTAGTTTCCTTACTCATAGGCACTGATGAGTCCTCAGATAAACACACAAGGGTAACTCTATGGATTCCTAGAACTGTCCCTCTGTGCAGCTCTTTCTTCTCTGGTACTTTGCCCGGTAATCTCTAGCCATCTTGGCCTTCCTGAACTCTGTCTCTTCAAATGAAGGAGACTACCAGTCTCTGCCTGATTTCTCCCTCCTTTGCCATGGCCTGGAAAGTTTTTCTAGACAGGAAGCCAAGGTAATAACAGGACTCTCCTCTCTCAAGGATCACTAACCTACAGTGCCTGACATCCAGTGTCTGAAAACTGTCATTTTATACATTCATCCATCTGATCTTTTATTTGTTTCAGCAGAAGGGTACTCAAATCCCTGCTATTTCGCCTTGCTAGAAGAGAAGGTATAAAGTCAAAAGAACCACCAGTGGTTACATGGACAGTATTCAAGATCCACATCCTGGTATTTGGATGTGGATAGTATGATACTATCTTTGCATAGTATGATACTTGCAAAGAATAAGGCAGTCCAAGAAACTTTATTCATTATTCAACAAGTATTTAATCACCATGGCAGAGATGGCTAGTTGTCCACTAAAATATGCCCCCTTTCCATATTATGGAATTGTTCTTGGGAAGTGGCTGTTGTCAAGTCCGCAGCCCAATTGTGCCAGGGCAGTGGGTAGATTGCTGGAAAGTAAAAGAAAATGCCTAGAGAAAGCATGGGAGACATATGGTTTATTGGGGAAAACTTACAAGAGATCAATGATTGCTCTGAGGAGAATTCAGTGGCAACAGACTGAATGATTAACACCTCTGCTTCTCAAGGCGCTTTGCCAAGCATAGCCTCCTCTCCCTCATAGTATTCTGTCCAGTGATAGCCAGCTGGGCAAGTAACACATATGCTTTCCAACGATACCCTCAGTTCTGTACCCAGAGAAGGGTTTTATACCTTAAACTGCAGAAGCAGTGACATCATCAGTATTAGCTTGCTTGTATGACCAGCATCCCAAGGAGCAACTGTCCCGGCAGTAGCTTTCTAGATAACAATAGCTTGCCCTAGTTCCCAGAGTGCATAAGAGAAAGCCAGTGTCCTTCAAGATAATATGTAGCTAGAATTTCCAGCCCAGGCTTGCTCTCACTGTTCTGTTTACTTGGCTAGGTTTTTAGGAACAGAAAGGGGGCATTCAGGGAAATGGTACTTGACTGTCTCCCTGTCTTTAGGGATGATACAGCTGCCAAGCCAGAAATTATGTTTTCCAGCCCCTGCTACCCTTTGTTCTTAGTGCGGCCAAATGTCATTTTCACCAATGGAATGGGAATAGAAGTGAAGTGTGTCATTTCTAAGACAAGGCTTCTCCAAAATGGGTATACCTTCTTTACATTCTTTTCTTTCTGATGACTGAATGCTGAGGATAACAATTATCCTTGGAATGATTAAACCAACATATGAAGAGTCTCAGTCCCTGAAATTAGTGCCTGGGAAGCTGCCTGCCAGAAACACCTGTGCTGAATAGCAAGGTGACAACACACTAAATTTCTGTGGGTGTTAAGCTACTGTAGATTCAGAATTACTTTGTTAAAACAGCAAATGTTGCCCAAATAATATTGGGAACTTCTACATGCCAGGCACTGTGTTAAGTGTTGAATGTACAACGAGAAACAAGATTTATGGACTCTGCCTTCCTCCATCTTACAGATTAGTCAAGAAAGATAAAAAATAAAAAAGAAACAGAAACATACAGTCACCCCCTGCAAAGCACCTCCCTGATTAATATCTTCCTAGTAGAACATCTGATTTTTTAAAAAAATTTGTTTTAGTTGTAGATGTACACAATACATTTTATTTACTTATTTATTTTTATGTGGTACTGAGGATCAAACCCAATGCCTTGCACATGCTCGGCAAGTGTTCTACCACTGAGCCACAACCCCAACCCCAAACATCTGGTTTTTAATACCAAACTTGGGAGAAAATACTTTTCTCTTGATATGGTTGTTTTTGACTAATATTTGTACAGAAAATGTTTATATTCCAAAAAAAAAACCCCACCAAAACCTTAAGATAAAAATTTTAAGCTAAATGAGATGTTTGAAAAGTCTTGCATTGCATTCAAATATAATTGGTAGAAGACATAATCATATATAGGTATTTGATATGGTTTGGATATTAAATGTCTCCCAAAAGCTCATGAGTTGAAGACTTGGCCCCCATCAGTGAGCTATTGGGAAGTAGCAGAATTTTTAGGGGCCTAGTTGAAGGAACTTAGGTGATTGGAGGGGCATGCCCTAGAAGGGTATATTGAGACCAGACCCTTCCTCTCTTTTTGCTTCCTGGCCACCACGAGATGAGTAAATTATTCCCCGTGCTCTCTGTTCTGATGTTTTGCCTTGACACAGGTCCAGTGAAATAGGATCACGCAAACATGGATCAAAATGTAAGCCAAAATGGGAAAATAAAATGTGAGCCAAAATAAATCTTTCCTCCTTAAAATTTGATTTTCTTGGGTATTTTGTCACAATGGAAATTTAACACAGTATTTTTCCAACTTTTTAAAAAAACATTTGAAAACTGAAAAGCAGAAATGCTTAAAGAATATATATATACCCTTCACCTAGAGGCAATACTTGTTTTATTCAGATGATCTCTCAATTTTGCAATCATGCTTTTGCTTAAGCAGTTTTTAGACCTAGTGTTTTAGTCAGCTTTCTCGCTACTGTGACTAAATGATCTGACCAGCACAATTATAGAGGAGGAAAGGTTTATTTGAGGGTTCACAGTTTCAGAGATCTTAGTCCATAGAAGACTGGCTCCATTCCTTGGGGCTTGAGGTGAGGCTGAACATCATTGTAGAGTGTATGGCAGAGGGAAGCTGCTCACCTGAGATCAGGAAGCAGAGAGAGACTCCACTCGCCAGATACAAATATATATACCCTGATTCCCAGCTCCTCTCACCACACCCTACCTGCCTCCAGTTAACACTCAGCTAATCCCATCAAGGATTAATTCACTGATTGGGTTAAGATGCAAAACCCAATCATTTTCTCCTCTGAACCCTCTCACATGTGAGCTTTTGGTGGGTCACCTCACATCCACACCATAACACCAGTCTCTAATCCTTCTATCCCCAGTGACTCCAGCTTGAAGTCTTTCTTTCATTCTTGTTTTGAATGTATAAATAGCATTTTTAGTATAGATTTTACTTTAGTTGTTCTTACTGCAAAATTCAGTGTTATTATGCATTAGTAATAATCAAAGGCAATATTTTTCAAATTATTTGATGTCAACATTTAAATGATCCTCCTGATAACTCAACTCTATACAAATTAAACCTTTTTATTTTTGCATTGTTTTGCATAAAACTCTTCTAAAATGTGTTGAATATTTTTCTTTTTCTTGACACAGTATGCACAGAATACCCTTTGGCCTTTGCCTGACTCAGGCTCTGATTGAAAACATCTGTTATTGCCCTGGTCCATGGCACAGCCATGCCTAGATAATCAATGACTCCAGATGCTTTTTGATTATTTTCATCATGTATTCTTTTGTATCATTCAGACCAGCTGTCACTCTTGTTCCTGATCCAGCATTTTGGTTTTTGTTTGTTTGTTTGTTTGTTTGTCTTTTTATTCTCAGCTCCTAAAAATCTAGGAAACCAGCCAAGGAACTTGCTATCATTTGTGATAAAAATAACTAAACCCCAAGGATCTTATAAATCAACTGAATTAATTTGGTGGTACCTATTTTGCACACTTAAATGCCACTTCCTAGTTCTTGGCCAGGTTGTTAGCTAAAAATTTTTTCTTAATAAGCAACACATTAGCTCAGATGTATACCTCATATGCATTATCCAAATTATGTGTATAAGTACATGTACATTCATGTATAGTACATTATCCAATTCAGATTTTTTGTCCATAATCAAAACTTATTGAGAAACACTAAAATAGGAGATCATTCTTGCATACCTTACAAAATAAAACATAATTACATTATCTTGGTAGAGTTACTAGAATTACTGAACTCATACGTTTTTTGTGAAAAACCACGAATTCTGGAAGTTGCATAGATCATTAGTGTTGCTTTCTTCGAAAGGAACAACCTTCCATGAGTCTGGCCTTTCCTCCTGTGGGCTGACACACAATGTTGACCCACCTACACAGAGAACCACTGTCTGAGCATGGCTGAAAACCATGGCAATCTTGTAGCAACCTGGACATTTTACATCTATAAAAAAAGAATTGGACTTTGAACTAGTTGTTTCTTTTTTGGTTTTTCTTTTCCTCTTC
Organism: Glaucomys volans; assembly: GCA_020662805.1. Classification (NCBI taxonomy): domain Eukaryota; kingdom Metazoa; phylum Chordata; class Mammalia; order Rodentia; family Sciuridae; genus Glaucomys; species Glaucomys volans. The sequence continues at coordinate 408,939 of JAJEJO010002354.1, forward strand.
TAAGGAAGGATGTAGCAAATCTCTAGCCAAAGGCATGATGATCCTTTCCCAAGCACAGTTTGTCCAGATGGCTCAGGCCACGGACTCTTCTATCAATAAGAGTTTTACGTCTGCACATCCTCCTTGAGAATGTTTTGAGGACAAGGACTCCATTTCCTTATATTGTACTTGGAACATAGTGAAAGCTCAAAAATATTTGTTCAATGAATTAGTTAATGGATATTATAGTATAGTCTCCTGATGTGACAGGATTTTTAAAAAAGTTTATTTGTTCTTTTGCATTTAACCACGGGGACAGTGGGGTGCGGGCAGGAAGAGGTGACATGGGGGTTGATGGTAAAACTCCTAAGCTCCTTTTTCTTTTTCTCTTGTATTCCCAGAGGTTAGATCAATGCCAGTACATAATAATTAATTAATTAATTAATTAATTAATTTAGTACCTGCCATATGCCAGACATATTCTAAAGACTAATTTATATAAGTAATCCTGAGTTTAGAACTACTGTATCATTACCTTTATACAGATGGAAGAACTAAGGAAACTTGCCAAGGTCACACAGCAAGTGAGAGGCAGGGCTGGAATTCAAACCCAGACCACCCTCACCCTTATGCAATAGTGCTAGGTATATTTTTTGGAAATTACTTAGTTACTTACTAATTTCTGCACCTGTCTTTGTTCATGAAGTCTGATGGTATAAATCTACAGTTGACTTCTATGAAAACCAAACCTATTAGAATTGTTTATTTTACTCTTCTCAAGAGTAAAATAGGATTTCTAGAACTTCCAGAGTTGTTGAGGCAGGATATATGACCAGGAAGAGCAAACATGGAGACTTTGCTATGATTAATTCTCCAAGTCACTGTGATGTAAGGAAAAGTATTTGATAAATTGTTGGGAGCCCTAGGATCTTGTCCTACTTCTGCCACTAGCTAGACATGAGACTTCTTAATCTATCTACTCTCTTTAAGCTTCACATTCTTCATCTGATTGGGTTAAACCATTAATCCCTGAGTCCCACCATCAGAGATTCTGATTTTATTAGTCTGGGATTGTGAGGTTTTTAAAGCTTCTCAGGAAAAGTCTAATGTGTAGCCAAGGTTGATAATGACTAGATTCAATGAAATTTGTTGCTTCTTTGTTACATGTGGACAGAAAAAGAGAGCCTTCAACAGTTCTTTCTCTGGGCCCAGAGAACTGGAGAACCTGCCTTGGCCCCAATTTCCAAAGACCCTACTCTAGCTCTTCTTAGGTTGTGTCTTTCCTCCAGTTGGGGAGAATGATCACAGAGATGGGAGGAATCTATAACACCAAGAGGATCTGCCCTCACATGGACTCTCCACCCAGAAATTTGTGTACCTGAGACCTGAAGTTCTCTGCTCAAAGACCCCAAGCCAGGGCCTGCACTGGCCTTCCCCATTCCATACATCAACAGCAATCCATACTGCATGTATGCACATCCCTAAGCCCAAGGTATGGCCCTTTCTAGATCAATGTGATGGAGAGTGGACTTGCAGGCTGGAGTGTCCACAGATGTATACACAAACACTGTATGAGGACTTGTGGAGAGAAGGATGGGAATCTGGTCCTCCTGGTCTGTCAAATAGGATGGTGATATGGGCTCCCAGTGTGAACCAAAAAAAAAAAAAAAAAAAAAAAGCAAGTGGGGCATGGTGGCACATGCCTATAATCCTAGCAATTCAGGAAGGAGTCTGAGGCAGTTAGATCACAAGTTCAAAGCCAAACTCAGCAACTTAGTGAGACCCTGTGAGGGTCTTAGTGAGACCCTGTGTCACAATAAAAAATGGAAAAGGCTGGGGATGTGGCACAATGGTTAAGTGCCCCTGGGTTCAATCTCTAGTTAAAAAAAAAATAATAAAACAAAATAAAAACAAATAAACCCTCAGGCAAGGATATGTGAGCTAGGTTGAAAGACACGGTGGCATGTGATGAAGTGGTAGGAACCAGGGGATAAAAGACTTTCATTAGGACAGGTGGGTTGGAGATGATGATGAAGATGCAGAGCCTAGAGTTCTAGAATAGTGGTTTTCAAATTAAGGACAAGTACTGATCTATAAGAAATTTTTCCTTAGTGTACAAAAAAATAAGAAATATGTACAACATTGTGAATCTTACATAAAACCCAAAGTATTCAATTTAAAGGATTATTCGATATTTTGTTACTGTTATTTATATTTTACTTTTCCCTTTTATGAACTTAAAGGAATAGTAGTTAATAAATTTTCATTTTGGAGTTGTCATATTTCTTTTAAAAATTCTTATTTTGTCCAGACAAAGCTATCATAGGTTATCATAGGATCCTGTTCCAATTACTGTTTCATAAAATCCACAGTCTAGAAACACCTGCTTTAGGATACAGAGGAATTCAGGTTAGATATTGGTTGGCCTGATTATTCAAATAGAGCCAGTGCCCAGTGTTAGTATATGAAGTGGAGGTAGGTCTTTTCTCAGCCTGGCCCCCTCTTTGGTTAACAACACACAACAATCTTCTCCTGTAACATGAACTCAAGAATTAGACTCCCTGGTTTTGAATCCCAACTCTGCTTGTTATTGTATGTACACCTTTAAACTCTGGTTACTTAATTATTTAGCCTCTCTGAACCTCACTTTTCCCTTTAGCAAAATGGGAATGATGATCTACACAATGGTGGTGGTATAAAGCACATATTAACATGCCTAAGATATAATAATAGCTACCACTTACTGCATGTCTACATTCAAAAGTAGCTTCCCAGGCTGGGGTTGTGGTTCAGTGGTGGAGTGCTTGCCTAGCGTGTGCAAGACACTGGGTGAGATTCTCAGCACTATATATAAATAAATAAAATAAAGGCCTATTGCCAACTAAAAATAAAAATAAAAAGTAGCTTCCCTAGCAAAAGCAGCATTGTAGGCCCCAGGAGGGGATGTGTGCATGAGAGACTGCCCCAAGGAGCCTGTGTCCTGAGCCATGGGGAAACAGCTCTATATTTAACTCTGGTGTTAAGCAGACACTGAACCAGTGTCTATTCCTTTGTATATTCCTTTGTGTTTAGTTTTTATCCTTTACCACAATATTTTCTTCCCAAACATTTTATGATAAAAAAATTGTTCAAAAATAAAAGAAGGAAAAGCAGAGTGCCTGAGCATTTACTTGATGTTGAGAAAGAACTCCCCTGCTATGGAGGAGCAGATGGAAATAGGTCGTTGCAAGTACAGAGCAGCAGTATGACACAGAGATGCCACATCTCTACCTAAGCTTCACCTCCATCTGCGTCAGCCTCTCCCTCTGAGTCTGCAACACTGCTGACCCAGCTGGTGGCCTTTAGGCACTGATGATTTTTCTGTCCTCAATCTTGACTACCTTTCTCTGTTTGACCCTGTAATCAATATGTTCCTTTAGTGCTTCAAAAAGGACAATAACAGAGAGAACTCTAACAGGACTTGGCAGAGATTGGATGGATGCAATGATTAGAGAATACTACAAAGAGATGCATGAGCACTGAAACAAAAGGTAATTAAATTAGGGTTGACAAAAAGAGGAGCGTCAAAGAACGAATACTTAATAGGCAAGGGAATATTTTTTAAAGGCAAAGGAATTAAACTCTACAAAGAGATTGAGAATTAATGATGAGAGAGGTAGGAGGTAAAACTGGAGAGACTGGAGTTGTAGAAGCAAAAAAGGGTTTTGTTAAGAGACGGAGAGGTCAAAGAGTAGGACCAAGATGCCTGCAGGGCTGGGAAACCTCATCCATCTTCCCCACTCCACATCAGGAACCCTGGCAGCCAGGCCTTTGCTATGGAAGCAGAAGATGGGAAGAATCCTGTCTGCTAATCTGACCAACTCCAAAGGGAAAATGAAAATACTGACATTGGATATAACTTAGTTGGATCATCAACTGAGATGCTCAGAATGGATTAGATTCACTTAGGATCTCAGAGCTTCCTGAGAAGAAGAGCTTCCTGCTTTTGTTGTCCATTTGTTTCAAAATCGATTTCATTAATTTATAATTTACACGAATAAATACACTCAGTTTAAGTATACAGTTTGGTGACTTTTTTTTGTGTGTGTGTGTGTGCGGTGCTAAGGATTGAACCCAGGATCTTGTCAATGTGAGGCAAGCACTCTGCCAACTGGGCTATATCCCCAGCCCTCAGTTTGGTGACTTTTGACAAACATATATAGAGAATATTATAGAGAATAAGTAGAGAATATTTCTATTATTCCCCCAAATTTTCTCACAATCCTAGGCAATCAACATTTCTCACCCACAGGTAATTGCTGATGGATTTACTGTCATTATAGATTTGCTTTGTCTACTCTAGCATTTTGTGCAAATAAACCATACAGTACAAATGCTTTTGCATCTGGGTTCTTTCACTCAGCACAATGTTTTCTTCTCTAACATTTTAGCATAAAAATATTCAATCATAAAGCAAAGAAGACAGAATTTTACACAAGCACCCATATACTCACCACTAGATTCTAGTGTAAATTTTACTACACTTGCTTTAACACATCCATTCATACACCTTATTGTTCTTTTTTTTTTTCCTTTTTTTTTTTTTTTTTTTTTTTGTGGAACCAGGGATCAAACCTAGGGTCTCACACATGTTAGAAAAGCACTCTACCACTGAGCTGCACCCTAGCCCCACTTTGATGCATTTTAGTTTATCCATAAATGCTTCATCATGCATATCAGACACAATTATCCGTGTTGTTGCATGAATCAGTTGTTTGTTCCCATTTACTGCTTAGTTTTCTATTGTATGGCTGAACCACACATGGTTTATCTCTTTGCCCATTGATGGATAATTAAATTACTGTTAGATTTTTGTTATCACTAGAAAAGCTGCCATGAACATTTGTGATTAAGTCTTTGAATGGATATATGCTTTAAAAAATATTGAATAAGTTCTTTGGAGTGCTTTTGAGGGGTCATATGGAAAGCACAATTTTATTACAATCAGCCATACTGTTTTCCAAATTGTATCATTTGACATTGCTACCAGTGATGTGTTGGAGTTGCAACTATTTCATATCTCACTGATACTTTGTGTTGTCAGACCTGTTTTAGTCATTCTGGTAATCTTTTAATTTGCATTTCCTTGATAATGAATGCTATTGAGCGCATTTTCAAGTTCTTATCGGTCATTTGTGCATCCTATTTTGTGAAATGTCTGTTCAAATATTTTGCCCATTTGAAAAAAGTGTCATTTGTCATATTATTCAATTATAAGAATTCTTAATATATTGCAGTTATATGCTCACTCTAAGATTGGTAATGAAAATACATTCCCCTAGTCTAAAGCTTATCTTTTTGGGAGAACTGAGTGGTTGGAATGGAACTTGGAGGTTCCACATGCTAGGTAAGCACTCTACCACTAAGCTACATCCCTAACTCTTATTTTATTTTGAAATAAGGTCTTGCTATGTTGCCTAGGCTAGCCTCAAACTTGCAATCCTCCTCCTGCCTCAGTAGCTGGGATTATATGCATGTGCCACCACAAGCAGCTTATGGCTCGCCTTTTCATTTTGTTAACAGTGATCTTTTTTAGAGGAGATTTAAAAATTTTGATGAACAATTTTAAAATGTTTTATTTTATGGTTAATGCCTTGTGCATGTTTGTGTTCTAAGAAATCTTTGCCTACCCTAAGATTGCAAAGAACTTCTATGTATTCAGGAGCCATTTGAGATATTTCTGTTGCATCTTGGGTGATGGTTACATGCATATTTGACTTATGGCTCATCATTTAAAGTGAATATTCACATTTTGTGCACCTTTCTGAATCTTTTCCTTTTCACAATTTTAGAAAAGTTTCAACTTTTCCTGTGTAGATATGACTTTGCTGTAATTCTTAACTCTGGGATTGGAAAAACAAAATACTTCAGAAGAAGAGTTGGGAAACAGAGGAATTGTCACAGAAAATAGAGTAAAAAGACAAAGAAATGGAAAATAGGAGAAAAATATACAGAGCAGGTTCAGAAAGCACGGCACCCAAAATAAGAGAGAAAGAAAAAAAAAGAGAAAAGTGAAACCATCTGTACAAGTGTTTCCTAGACACTTACAAGGATGTGAGTTTCCAGATTAATGGCCCTGATGCCCAGCCCAGTGAATTAAGTTGTGGATGCAAGAAAAATACTGTAAACTTTCAGAATGCAGGTCCAATGGCTCAGGAAGTGGCTTCTCCAGGAACTTGAAATTCGTAATATACCTATTTGTCAATTGATTGAGACAAGACTTGGATAACTGACAAAGAGTTTAAGGTTGAATTGCATGAAAACTACCAAATAAGACTATTATATTATTATTATTATTATTATTATTATTATTATTATTATCATTATTATTATACCAAGTATTGAACCCAAGGGCACTTAACAACTGAACCACATCCCCAGCCCTGTTCTGTATTTTATTTAGAGACAGAATCTCACTGAGTTGCTGAGGGCTTTGATAAATTGCTAAGGCTGGTTTTGAATTCATGATCCTCCTACATCAGCCACCTGAGCTCTGGGATTACAGGTGTGCACCACTGCACCCAGCTAAGACAATTATTAATTCCAGGCAAAATTAGAACTTTTTCAGGAAAGTATTCATTGTTTGGCACATAACTGGACTGTGACTATTGCATGATTGCAAATTATAGATTAGGTAGAGCATCCTAATCCAAAAATCTGAGATCTAAAATGCTCCAAGATCCAAAACTTTTTGAGTACCAACCTGATGTCACAAGTGTAAAATTTCATGCCTGACCTCTGGTAATAGGTTGCGTTTTGTAAAAATGAATGCACACTAAAAATTTGTGTAAAATTACCTTCAAGTTATGCATATGAGATACATACGAAATATAAATGAATTTTGTGTTTAGAATTAGGCCTCATCCCCAAGATATTTTGTTATGTATGTGCAAATATTCTAAATTTTTTTTTAAAACATGATATCCAAAGTGGTTCTAGTTCTAAACATTTTGGATAAGGGATACTCAAGCTGTAGCATAATTGCTGGAGATGAATCTAATCGAAATCATAATATAACTAGTTTGAGAAGATGGAGAAATAAAAAGTTAAGGGTTGTTATGATTTGGATCTAGAAAGTCCCCAAAGTTTGAAGGTTTGTTCCCCAAGGCAGCAGTGTTCAAAGGTGGAGATTTGGGGAAGCGATTATAGTTCCAGGACTCTGACATCAATGGATAAATCCATTGAGGGATTCTTAGCTGCATGGATTATTGAAAGGTGGTGGAAACCAAACCAAAGGGGTGGTGTGGCCTACTTGGAGAAAGTAGGTCACTGGGGGTGTACCCTGGAGTGGGCATATCTTGTCCCCACCCCTTTCCTTGGGATCTCTTTCCCTCAGCTTCCTGGTCAGCTCTGCTCCACCAAGCCCTCTCCACCATGATGGTCTGCCTCACTATAGGCTTGAAGCAAAGAAGCCAGATCACCAGGAACTGAAATTTCTGAAACAATGACACAAAATAAATCTTTCCTCCATTAAGTTTTTTCAGGTATTTTGTCACAAAGCTGACTAACACAGGGGCAAACACAGAGGGGGATCAATAGAGAAAGAGCTACAGTCTCCTCTTGTGTACTATGAAGTAAATAGGAAATGCCTGAACCTCCTATGCACCCAAAATCAAGAAGTTGCAATATAAGCACATTAATATGATTATGATTATAATATGAAACAGGGTTTCACTATGTTGCCCAGGGTGCTCTCAAATGCCTAGGCTCAAGTTATACTCACAACTCAGCCTCCCAGTAAGTGCAACTTCAGACACACATCACCACACCCAGCTATAAACATATTATCTGGAAACACAAAATAATAACTTAAAAGAACAAAAAGATTGCCTCTGGGGAGAGGAAGAAAAGCACTTGTTTAAATTCAACATTCCTTTATGATTTTTAAAAATCATTTATTGTGATTGTACATATTTACAGGATATATGTATACAATTTGTAATGACCAAATCATGGAAATTAGCATATCCATAGCCTCAAACATTTACATTTTCTTTCACAACATTTCTTCTGGTCAGGTGTGATGGAGTAGGCCTGTAATCCCAGTAGCTTGGGAGGCTGAGGAGGAGGGTCATAAGTTCAAGACCAGTCTTGACAACCTAGTGAGGCCCTCAGCAACTTAAGAAGACCTGGTCTCAAAATAAAAATAAAAAGGACTGAGAGCTGGGATTGTGGCTCAGTGGTAGAGAGCTCACCTAGCAAGTGTGAGGCACTGGGTTTGATTCAGCACCACGTAAAAATAAATAAATAAAATAAAGGTACTGTGTCCATCTACAATGAAAAACCTATTTTTTTTAAAAAAAAAGACTGAGGATGTATTCAATGGTAAAGTGTACCTGGGTTCCACCCCAGTACAAAAACCAACCAAAAAAGAAAAAACATTTTTCTTCTGCTTATTTCGACATATACAATAGTGCTGGGATGTAGCTCAGTGGTAGAGTGTTCATGTAATATATGAATCTCTGAGTTCATTCCCAAACACTGCAAAGAAAAAAAATATATATATACACACACACACACACATAAGTATATACACAGACATATATAAACAAAATATTTAGCTATAGTTTCCATACTGTGCTATAGAACATAAGAACTTTAGATTCCTCTTATCTGTTTTTTGTACCTAATAAGTGACCTCTATCTCTCCTTCTGATTCATAGCTTTTTAAAACTTTCCCCCTCCTTCTTCCTTTCACCTTTACCTTCCTGAATAATCCTGTTAGGTGGGCTCTTAGGCTTCTATTTCCCCAGCCTGCCAACCGCCCAGCCTACTGGCTGACCTTGGCTCATTTTAAGTTTCTAATTCCCAGAAGGCTCACCCAGTCTGGCATTAGCCTTAAAACTTTCACTTTCTCACGTTGTTCACAGATACTCCTGACCAATCCTTAATGCACACACAAAATTCTAACAAATAAACTCAAAGTTACTAGCTTCACTTAGAAGTAGCCAGTCCAGTTCCAACAAGTACCCTCATGGGTGTACTTAAGCCAGCTACCCCAATCCCCCCGTGCTGCTGCTACCAGACTCTTCTCTAGCTAGTGGCAGTCGCCGCTTTTAATAAAGATTTCTTGGCTGAGTCGAGGTCTTGGTGTGGTCATTCGCCTTTCAAATCCAATTAAATCTAAAGCCATGATGTGGGGCAGGGCAAGATAGGTATTCAAGCAGAGTGACTGTCTGGTGTGGGGTATGTCAGAGTCTCAGTAGGTTAAGGGAGGTGTCTATGCAGGGAAGAGGGTAGAAATGACATTGAGAGATTGGTTAGATCTGAGAGAATTACCCAAATAAGTAAATAACTCACTGTTGGAGAAAGGAGTTACAGAAATTAAGTAGAATAAATCCTGCCATTTTGAAAATGAATGGGAATTAATTTGTGGGGACCCCTGGATTTCAAGAAATACAGATGTAAATAGAAATAAATATAGATGTAAATGTATGCATATGGATATACATGCATATATGTATGTGTACATGGAATATTCCTACATATCTCCTACAGTTCTATCCATGGAGAAGATTTTGGATCAGTTACCTGCCAATAACAAAAAATAGAACAAGCTGGGGGCTGTGGTTGTTGCTCAGTGGAAGGGCCCTTGCCTAGCATGGGTGAGGCACTGAGTTTGATTGTCAGCACCAAATAAAACAAAATGAATAAAATAAAGGTAAAAAAAAAGAAAAAGAAAATAGAACATGCAGATCTTCACTTCTAAAACAAAGACTTTACTAAAAGGAATCAAGATTTCTTGAAGAAATGACTGATTCCAGCACTGAGGCAGGGAAAGGACAAGTTGTACATGGAACATCTGAGTGTACCACAAAGCAAGGAAGTACTCAAAGAACAAGAAGGGCATGTCAAAAGGATACAGAAGCCAACTTGAAGGGACTACTCTGGCCAAATCTGGGATGAGCTGAGCATCAAAGTAAATATTAACTTAGAGTTCCTCCCAGTGATTGAAGTAGGAAATCACAAGTCAATTGTAATATAGATAGATAGATGATAGATAGATAGATAGATAGATAGATAGATAGATGAGAGAGATAGCAACATGCCACCTGTGCATGTGCAAGCACTTGCCCATTTAGTCTCTCTGTTGCTCCCTAGACAGTCAAAACCTGGAGAAAACAGTATGAAGGATTCATTCTGATTCAGGGAAGAGACTTCTATTCTACTTCAGGATATTATTGCAGAAGGTTTGCAACTGAAGAGAGTGAGATTACTATGTAGTTGGTGTCAGAGAACAATGTGTGATGGACACTATCAGTTGGTGTAACAGAGAACATTCTCTTGATCTAATGAACTTTATGATGGAGTTGAAGATAGTTTTGGAAGTTGCTTGAAAGAATAGGTAAGAGCTATATGCACTACCTCCTCCTCCCCAGTTGTACTCAAGTCTTATTGAAGAGATAGGAACTCCCAGTTGGAAAACTTGGAAATGTACCATAGCCAAAAATGCCTCTGGTAGAGACCATCTAATCACTCTTAAGTTGAAAGCCAAATACCCTGAAGAATCGCCAAATTGATTTGTGGATTTTCCTGTTCCATTTTCTGTTTCCTGGACACCACAGAACTCCTTAATAAGCATTCATAGTCAGTTTTTGGCAGCATTAGAATCACTGAAGGCATTCTGGGATGTTATGGATGAAATCAATGAGAACTGGGTACTTGAGCCAAAAACAAAACAAAAAATCTACACAGAGGGCATCAGTATGCAGAATGCATTAGGGAATGATGCTTCCATAAATATAGAGGTAGAATCCTGTCACTCTACTGTGCTTCCTAAGTGCTGATTTCTTGGAGCAGACCATATAGTCTGACCCCTGGGAATTAGGATGAGCAGGAACATTCACTTATGGGATCCAGAAAAGAGCCTGTTACAAAATTTGAAAGATGTTTTGGAAACTGACTTTCCAGCTTGTGCTATCTTAGAAAAAAATTTTTGATTTTACTATGGATTGTAGAATTTGTTATTTTAAGTCTTCCAACTTGATTAACTTGGTGATGCCATTACTAATCAAATGTGTGATAATTTCCAATATGGAAACCTCACTATCAAATATGTTTTTATGAGTGATTAAGAGTATTACTCACTACTGGGCAGGGTTTTAACATCATATATGGTGAATATACATATTACAATAAGCCAAGTACCTTGAAAATATCTGCGCAGAAATCCCGAAATAAGAATAGACCATTTTTGGGCTGGGGATTTAGCTCAGTGGTAGAGCACTCATCTAGCATATGTGAGGCACTGGGTTCGATCCTTGGCACCACATGAAAAATAAATAAATAAAATAAAGAGTTTAACATGCACTAATTGATTTAATCTTTTTTTTTTTTTTGCAGTGCTGTGGTTGATTTAATCTTTTTTTAAAAAAAAGAATATAACATTTTTATGCCAGGTGTGTTAGCACATGCCTGTAATTCTAGCAACTCAGGAGGCTGAAGCAGGAGGATTCCAAGTTTAAGGCCAGGCTTAGTGACTTATCAAGAAAGATCCTGTCAAATAAAAAGCAAAAAAGAATGAAAAATAACTGGAAAGTATGGTAAAGCACCACTGGGTTCAATTCCCAATACAGAAAGAAAGGCACTGGGTTCCATTCTCAGCACCACATATAAGTAAATAAAGTAAAGGCATTGTGTCCATATACAACTAAAAAAAATTAAAAAAACAAGAAAACTATGATGAGGTCATAATAATACACATCTGCCTTTGTCTCTAACTCAAAGTAAACTGGGAAATTGGCCAAAGTCCTGAAAGACTTTCCAGTCTGTGGTCCCCAAACCAGTAGTGGAAGTGGACGTTTACAACAAAGGAGATCTTGACTATTGACTATGTCTGGATAGGTAAAATTTTCTATTTATTTATTTAGTTAGTTAGTTAGTTAGTTTTGCAGTACTGGGCATTGAATGCAGGGACACCCTACCTCTGAGCTACATCCCCACCCCTTTTTATTTTTTATTTTGAAATAGGATCTCACCAAGTTGCCCAGGCTGGCCTGGTCCTAAACTTGGGGTCCTCCTGCCTCAGCCTCCCAGGTTACTGAAATTACAGGCATGTGCCACCTTTCTAGGCTGGAATGGTAAAATTTTGATGGGTATCTTGAAATGAATTATTTTGGATGTAGCTAGATTTTTTTCCCTTTTTCTTTCTTTTCTTTCTTTATTTTTGTTCAGATTTTTAAAAAAAATTTTATTGGTACATAATTATATGTAAGCATGGGATTCATTGTTACATATTTGTATGTGCACACAACATCACAATGTAATTTGATCAGTTTTGTTCCCCAGTATCTCCGCTTTCCCTTCCCCCATCCTTCCCCATGGTTCCCTTCTTCTACTCTACTGCTCTCCTTTCTGTTTTCATAAGACCTGTATCCCACATATCTTCTTTTCCTTTTTTTCTCTCTGGTTTCCACATATGAGAGAAAACACACAACCCTTGACTTTGTGGATTTGACTTATTTTGCTTAACATAATGCTCTCAAGATCCATCCATCTTCCTGAAAATGACACAATTTTCATTCTTCTTTATGACTGAATAAAACTCCATTGTCCATATATACTATATTGTCTTTATCCATTCATCCAGTGATGGACATCTAAGCTGATTTTATAATTTGGCTATTGTGAATTGTGCTGCTATAAACATGGCTATGAATATATTGATATAGTATACAGACTTTAATTCTTGATTAGTAGTACAGCTAGATCATATGATGGTTCTATTTCTAGTGGTTTGAGGATCCTCTATACTGATTTCCATTTTCATTGTACTTATTTACAATTCTAACAACAGTGTGTAAGTGTTCCTTTTTCCCACATCCTAACCAGTACTTATTATTTCTATTCTTTTTAAAAATTTTTACAGACTGTATTTTGATTCATTGTACACAAATGGGGTACAACTTTTCATTTCTATGGTTGTGCACAATGTAGATTCATACCATTTGTGTAATCATACATGTACATATGGTAACAATGTCTGTACCACTCCACCATCCTTCATAACCCTGCCCCCTCTTCCCTCTCATTTCCCTCTATGTAATTTAAAGTTCCTGAATTCTTCTCTTACCCCCCACCCCCATCCCTATTATGTAACATCATCCACTTTGTTTTTGGAAGCTTGGCTTATTTCACTTAGCATGATATTCTCCAATTCCATCCATTTATCTGCAAATGTCATAATGTTATTCTTCCTTATGGCTGAATAATATTCTATTGTGTGTATATATACCACAGTTTCTTTATCCATTCATCTGTTGAAGGGCATCTAGGTTGGTTTCACAATATAGCTATTGTGAATTGAGCTGCTATAAACATTGATGTGACTGTGTTACTGTAGTATGCTGATTTTAAGTCCTTTGAGGATAAACCGAGGAGTGGGATAGCTGGGTCAAATGGAGGGTCCATTCCAAGTTTTTTGAGTAATCTCCGTACTGCTTTCCAGAGTGGCTGCACCAATTTGCAACTCCACCAGCAATGTATGAGTGCGCCTTTTTCCCCACATCCATGCCAACATCTATTATTGCTTGTGTTCTTGATAATAGCCATTCTAATTGGAGTAAGATGAAATCTTAGAGTTGTTTTAATTTGCATCTCTCTAATTACTAGATGTTGAACACTTTTTCATCTATTTATTAATTGCCTATATATCTTCTTCTGTAAAGTGTCCGTCCAGTTCCTTGGCCCATTTATTGATTGGGTTCTTTGTATTTTTGGTGTAAGGTTTTTATAAGTTCTTTATAAATTTTGGAGATTAGTGCTCTAACTGAAGTACGTGTGGAAAAGATTTTCTCCCACTCTGTAGGCTGTCTTTTCATATTATTGATTGTATCCTTTGCTGAGAAAAAGCTTTTTAGTTTGATTCCATTCGATTTATTGATTCTTGTGCTTTGGGGGTCTCGTTAAGGAATTCTGGTACTCAGCCAACATGATGAAGATTTGGGCCTACTTTGTCTTCTATTTGGTGCAGGGTCTCTGGTCTAATTCCCAGGTTCTTGATCCATTTTGACTTGAGTTTTGTGCAGGGTGAGAGATAGAGGTTTAATTTCATTTTATTACATATGGATTTCCAGTTTTCCCAGCACCTGTTGAACAGGCTATCTTTTCTCCATTGTATGTTTTTGGCTTCTTTGTCTAGTATGAGGTAACTATATTTGTGTGGGTTTGTCTCTGCATCTTCTATTCTGTACCATTGGTCTACCTGTAAGTTTTGGTGCCAATACCATGCCATTTTTGTTACTATTGCTCTGTAGTATAGTTTAAGGTCTGGTGTTGTGATACCTCCTGCTTCACTCTTTCTGTTCAAGATTGCTTTGGCTATTTGAGGTCTCTTATTCTTCCAGACTAATTTCATCATTGCTTTCTCTATTTCTATGAGGAATGTCATTGGGATTATAATTGGAATCGCATTGAATCTGTATAATGCCTTTGGTAGAATGGTCATTTTGACAGTATTAAGTCTGTCTATCCAAGAATATGGGAGATCTTTCCATCTTTAATTTCTTTCTTTAGTGTTCTGTAGTTTTCATTGTAGAGGTCTTTCACATCTTTTGTTAGATTGCTTCCCAAGTATTTTTTTTTTTGAGACTATTGTGAATGGAGTAGTTTTCCTAATTTCTCTGAGAGGATTCATTACTTATGAATAGAAATGCATTAGATTTATGTGTATTGATTTTATATCCTGCTACTTTGCTGAATTCATTTATTAGTTCTAGAAGTTTTCTGGTGGAGTTCTTTGGGTTCTCTAAATATAGAATCATGTCATTGGCAAATAGTGATAGCTTGAATTCTTCTTTTCCTATTCATATCCCTTTAATTTCTTTGGTCTCTCTAATTTCTCTGGCTAGTGTTTCAAGGATAATGTTGAACAGAGGTGGTGAAAGAGGGCATCCCTGACTTGTTACAGTTTTTAGAGGGAATGCTTTCAGTTTTTCTCCGTTTAGAATGATGTTGGCAGTGGGCTTAGCATAAATAACCTTTACAGATGTTGAGTTATATTCCTACTATCCCTATTTTTTCTAGTGTTTTGAGCATGAAGGGGTGTTGTATTTTATCAAACGCATTCTCAGCATCTATTGAAATAATCATATGGTTCTTAATTTTTAAGTCTATTGATGTGATGAATTACATTTATTGATTTCTGGATGTTGAACCAACCTTGCATCCCTGGGATAAACCCCACTTGATCATGGTGCACTATCTTTTTAATATGTTTTTGTAAGCGATTTGCCAGAATTTTTGCCACGCCCACCACTATTCCCCTCAGTGCTTGACACAGTTCCTCTGGGAATAATAAAGATTCTTGCACGGTCTAATCTTCCAGAAAATGTGGATGTGGCATGCTCTTTCTTGTTTTCGTGTTATTTCTTATTGGTATCGGTAAAGATTTCAGTAGATAATCAGATATTAAGTGATTTGGAATATAAAAATAACACTGCTCAAGTTAATTGATTTCATATTAATATAACCTTAAGCAAACAAAAAAATGTTGTGGGTCAGATCAACAAGAGTTATCGTCCACTGCTCTCAGTTAGCTTAAATGCAGCCAGACTGCCTGTCTGCTTTAACCCAAACCAGGATGTGTCCCCCTCTTAGGGAAACTGTTTTCACAGTTCAGGGACCTCAGTGGATTGCATATAAGATTAATGGGAAGTTGTATCTTGGGTGTCAATTAACTATTAGCAGAAGGAAGTTCCACTTTATATACTATAGACAGGTCAAAAGGTATTTATGCTTCAGCCTCCCAGAGATGTCTAAGTACAACTGTTCGTTATCCTTGACATAACTTTAAACCATGATGTGTCAAAACCTATATAGTTTATGAGGATGGCCTCGGCTCTTATCGTTCCTAGTAAGACGAAAACCAGAACCAGTTAATGGTTTAGTGATGTTTTGTTTAAGTAGAACTTGATTTGTTTTGATTATACTTATGTCCATCACATTTCCTCAGAGCTTTATCACCTCCACTTCTATGTAACCTCAAAAGAATGTACTCAAGTTGAATGTATAGATATATATAGATTGTGTGTGAAACCGTAGTTGGACTTAGAATTTAGCCATGTAACAGTAAAGTTACAACTAAACCTCAGATCTTCGAGTCTGTCGCTTTACTCTCGTCGCCGACGCCTTCCCCCCACCAAGCTGTGCCATGACCCCTGCTAGGCTGGACCTCAGCAAATTTTGTTAAGGATTTTTGCATCTATGTTCATTAGGGATGTTGGTCTAAAGTTATCTTTCCTTGATATGTCTTTGTCTGGTTTTGGTATCAGAGTGACTAGCTTCATAGAATGAGTTTGGAAGGGTCCCCTCTTTTTCTATTTCCTGAAATACTTTGAGGAGTATTGGTATTAGTCTTCTTTGAAGGTCTTGTAGAATTTGGCTGGGAATCCATCTGGTCCTGGGCTTTTCTTGGTTGGTAGGCTTTTGATGGCTTCTTCTATTTCAGAGCTTGAAATCCATCTGTTTAAATTGTGTATGTCTTCCTGACTCAGTTTGGGAGGATCATATGTCTCTAAAAATATGTCAATGTCTTCGATATTTTCCAATTTGTTGGAGTATAGATTTTCAAAGTAGCTTCTAATTATGTTACATATTTCAATAGTGTCTGTCATGATCTTTCCTTTTTCATCACAAATTCCAGTAATTTGAATTTTCTCTCTCCTTCTCTTCATTAGTATGGTTAAGGGTTTATCAATTTTGTTTACTTTTTCAAAGAACCAACTTTTTGTTTTGTCAATTTTTTGAAATGTTTCTCTTGTGTCAATTTCATTGATTTCAGCTCTCATTTTAATTATTTCCTGTTTTCTACTACTTTTGGTATTGATCTGTTCTTTCTCTAGGGCTTTGAGATGTAATGTTAGGTCATTTGGTTGTTGACTTTTTATTCTTTTAATATATGAGCTCAATGCAATGAACTTTCCTCTCAATACTGCTTTCAGAGTGTCCAAGGATATTTTGATATGTTGTATTATTGTTCTCATTTACCTCTGAGAATTTTTTTTATTTCCTCCCTGATGTCTTCTGTTATCTTTGCATCATTCAATAGCATATTATTTAGTCTCCAGATGTTGGAGTAGTTTTTGTTTTTTATTTTATCATTGATTTCTAATCGCATTCCATTATAGTCTGACAGAATACAAGGTAGTATCTCTATTTTTTTGTATTATTAATTATATATATGTATATATATATATATATATATATATATATATTTTTTTTTTTTTTTT
>JAJEJO010002354.1:426284-508423 GCA_020662805.1 Glaucomys volans
GGATGTGGCTCAGTGGTGGAGTGCCCTGTGTTCAATCCCCAGTACCAAAAAAATAAAAATAAAAATAAAATAAAATAACTTCTCATTTCTTTTTGTAAATACCTTTATTTTCATTTATTTATTTACTTATTTTTGGTACTGGGGATTAAACCCAGGGGCACTCCACCATGGAACCACATCCCCAGCCCTATTTTGTATTTTATTTAGAGACAGGGCCTCACTGAGTTGCTTAGGGCCTTGCTAGGTTGCTGAGGCTGGCTTTGAACTCATAATCCTCCTGCCTCAGCCTCCCAAGTGCTGGGATTACAGGCGTGCGCCACTGCACCCGGCTATTATTTCTATTCTTGATGAATGCCATTCTAACAGGAGTGAGACTAAACCTCAGTGTAGTTTTGATTTGCATTTCCCTAATTATTAAAGATATTGAACATTCACCAATTGCTCCAATAATGTTTTGGTAGCATAAAATGATGGCAAATGGGGGTCTGAGGATCAAAGTGTAGTAATGAATCATTGTCAATGTATAGATTCTTATGATTGCATTGTGTCTCTGTAGGAGAATGTCCTTGTTTATAGGAATCATATGAGGAAATATGGGATTGATAAGCCATCAGACAGGCAACTTACTCTTAAGTATTCAGGATACAAGAAGTCTTCATACCATACTTGCTACTTTTCGGTTAGTTTGAGATTTTACAGAAAATTTTAAAATGAAACCCAGCCTAGCATGGTGGCTTACAATCCCAGCTACTCAGAAGGCCAAGGCAGGAGGATCAGAAGTTTGAGGCCAGTCTGGGAAATTTAGCAAGAAGCTGGTCTCAAAATAAAAAATGAAAAAAGGTTGTGGATGTAACTCAGTGGTAGAGTGCTTAGTTAGCATATGCAAGACCCTGGGTTTCATCTCAAGAACTGAAAAAGAAAATAAAACAACAATTTCAAAAGACAAACAACCTGCCCCATACAGACAAAACACCTTGTTGAAAACAGCAGTTGAAAGGAACTTACTTCATCTAATAAAAGGAATGTATAAAAACCTATACATATCACACTTAAAGATGTAATGTCAAAAACATTCCTTTTAAGGATAGAGATAAAACAAGGCCACCTACCATCATTGCTTTTATTCAGTATTGTATCAGAGGTGCTAGCCAGCACAGAAAGACAAGGGGAAAAAGGCAGCTGGAGAAGTAGGGGGGATAACTTCTGTTACCCCAAAAAGATCTGGTGCCACAGTGGACACCAGCTGGGTGTCCTCCATTCCACATCAATTCTGACACTATTCACCTGAAGATGTATCAAATCCCACAGGTGGGGCTGGGGTTGTAGCTCAGTGGTGGAGCACTTGCCTAGCACATGTGAGGCACTGGATTGAATCCTCAGCACCACATAAAAATAAATAAATAAAAGAAAGGTATTGTGTCCTTCTACAGCTGAAAAACAAAAACTAAAAAATCCCACAGGTGGACAGCTCAGTCCACAAGACTGCCTCCCCCAACTTTAGGTGGCAGAGTGTTTCAACTGTGTTTCTGACTGACTGGCTATAAAACAGGGTTCCCACAAACCCCTCCTTAGATTTGATTAATTTGCTTAAGCAGTTTACAGAACTTAGGGAAATACATTTGCCAACTTGTGAAGATATAGATGAAGAGCCTTGTATGGTGATATCAGTACACCACAGCAACTTGGGAGGCTTGGGAGGTAAGCTCAAGGCCAGCCTGCACAACTTAGTGAGACCCTGTCTCAAAAAAAATAACAGGAGGTGGAGATGTAGCTCAGTGAGATTTGCCCCTGGTTTCAATCCCCAGTACCACAAAAAAAAAAAAAAAAAAAAAAAAGAAAGAAAAAAAAAAAGAAAGGAAAAAAAGATATAGAGGAAAGATAGGAGGAGATTATAGTAGAAGGGAAGTGGTGGGTAGCCTCCATGTCCTCTCCACATGCCCCCTCCAGGATCCTCCACAGGCTCAGGGATTGAAGATCTCTCCAAGCCCTGTCCTTTGGGTTTTATGAAGACAATAGGAATGATTGAAACATGGACAATTGTGTCAAAACGCAGCTGGACAAAAAGGGAGGGTGGGGAAACTCACCAAGACCTGCGTTTTGCCCCTCTGCATAGCATTTCTCCCTCCAGGGAATGGGGCAGGATGCATCAAATGGGGGTATTCTGATCTACTTCCAGACAAGGTATGTCAGAATTTTTTAATGGCCAGCTTTAAGAGAGGAAGGCAGGAGAGTTTCCATGATCTGCCTAGGGGAGGAGAAATTCGAGTTTCTGTGGTCTAGCTTAGGGAAGGAGTTACAAGGCAGGAACCATGGATGGAAACCAAAAAATATATACCATAATATCACATTTTTATTATATATTTCATTAGTTTACACTTCAAAATTTATCATTTCCTTCTTTATGCCTACTTTAGTTTTAGTTTTCTTTTCTCAGAGTCTTAGTGTTCAAGGTAGGGTTATTGATTTGGACTCTTTTTCATGCTTAATATAGACATTTATAGCTATTATTTCTCTTTAAACACTGCTTTACCTGCACATAATGATTTTTGACGTACTATGCTTGTTTTTCACTAATCTTAAGTACTTTGTGATTTTTCTTTGAATTTCTTTTTTGAGGGCTGGGGATGTAGCTCAATAGTGTTAGAACACTCACCCAGCATGAACAAGGCCCTGAGTTCAATTACCATGACTGGAAAAAAAATACTGTAGGTAATTGCTACTTTGACCTACTGGTTACTTCATCTGCTGTTTAATTTCTATCTATTAGTGAATTTTCTACTTTTTTCCTATTGTTTAATTTCATTGCATTGTGATCAGAAAACATACTTTGTATTATTTCTATCCCTTTAAGCCTATTGAATTTTGTTTTATGGCCCAGAAGAGAACCTATCCTGGAGAACGTTCCCTGTGCCTTTTGTGAAGAATGTGTATTCTATTGTTGGAAGGCGTGTTCTACAGATATCATTTAGTTATAGTTGATTTAGATGTTGTTTGAATCTCTTCTTTCCTTGTTGATCATCTATTTAGTTGTTCTATGTATTATCAAACATGGGGTATCAAAATCGCTAGTTATCCCTGTTGAATCATCTATCTCTCCTTTCTCCCAATTTTGCTTCATATAATTTTGTGTTCTCTTATTTGCCACATATACATTTGTAATGATTATATCAACTTCATTATTATAAGATGTATTTTTGTTGTTGTTATTGTTGTTACTAGAGATTGAACCCAGGGATGCTTAACCACTGAGTACATACCCAGTCCTTTTAATTTTTTATTTTGATACAGGGTGTTGCTAGGTTGCCTAGAACCTCACTAGGTTGCTGAGGCTGCCTTTGAACTTGCAAGCCTCCTACTTCAATTCAGCCTCCCGAACTGCTGAGATTACAGGTGTGCACCACCATACCCATTTCCCCCTTCTTAAATCTCTAGTAGCACATTTGTTTTAAAGTTTATTTTGTCATTCCAGCTTTCTTATGATTGCATGATATATCTTTTTACATCTTTTATTTGCTTTCTATTTGTATCTTTGAATGTAAATTTTGCCTGCTATGGACAGGTATAGTTGGAACATAGTTTTTAAAATCCAGTCTAACACTCTCTGCCTTTTATTATTTAATCCATTCTCAATGTTATTATTGATAGAGTTGGATATATGTGTGCCCTTTAACTTTTTCTTTCTGTATCTCAGATCTTTTCCTCTACTCCACCTTTACTGTTTTCTTTTACATGGAGTGAATATTTTCAGCTGGGCATGTGCATGGTGCACATGTCACATCAGTTAGTGTTGTATACCTTACAATACATTTAGTTATTACTTTACCATTTATACTCATTTTCTTAGCCCAATAGAACATTGCTTCCATTCATCTTTTTGGAATGCTATTGGCAATTTCATAAATATTACCATTTCTATATATGTTTGATACAATTTCTCTCCCCCTCCTCTTCAGGGCTGGGGATGGGAGCCCATGGCCTCCTCACTCATGCTGGCCAAGCACTCTACCTCTGAGCTCTATCCTAAGTTCTATACAACTGCTTTTTAAATTGGTCAGGAGCAGGACAAATAATATCCATCTATATTTTCTTTTATAATTATATGGTTATCTTTTTTTTGATGCTCTTTGGTTTGTTTATGGATCTGAATTACTGCCTGGGTTCATTTGCTTTCAGTTGAGAGAACTTCTTTTTAGTGTTTCTTGTTAAGACAGGACTGGTAGCACAGATTTCATTTTTGTTTTTCATTGGGAAAAGTCTCTATTTTCCCTTTGCTTTCATAAGATCACTTCCTGGATATAGGATTTTTTTTTTTTTGGTGCTGGGGATTGAACTCAGGGGCACTTAACCACTGAGTCACATCCCCAGCCCTATTTTGTATTTTATTTAGCGACAGGGTCTCAGTAAGTTGCTTAGGGACTTGCCTTTGCTGAGGCTGACTTTGAACTCTCCATCCTCCTGCCTCAGCCTCCTGAGCCGCTGGGATTACAGGCATGCACCACCACACCCAGCCTGGATATAAGATTTTTGGTTGACCTTTTTTAACTTTGAGCACTTTCACTATGTTATCCCACTGCCTTTTGGCTACTACTGGTTTTTTCATTATTATTATTTTTAGTTGTAGATGGACAGTATGTCTTTATTTATTTTAATGTGGTGCTGAGGATTGAACCCAGTGTCTCACACATGCTAGGCGAGCACTCTACCACTGAGCTACAGCCCCAGCCCCCTCACTGCTGTTTTTGCTGTTAATCTTATTTTGATTAATTTGTAAACAATTCATTGTTTTCTTGCTGCTTTCAAGACTTTTTCCTCATCTGTGACTTTCGTTGTTTTTATTAAGGTGTGTCTCTTTGTGAATCTTTTTGTATTTATCTCACTTGGAATTCATTGAGCTTCCTAGATATACAGGTTATTGTTTTTCAAAAAATATGGGAAGTTTTCTGTCATCATATCTTTCAGTATTTGTTCTGCTCCTTTGTCACACTCTTCTGCTTCTGTTATCCCCATTATGACATGTTGGTGTGTCTAATGGTGTCCTGCATTTCTCTGAGGCTCTCTTCATTTTTCCTTTTTTTTTTTTGGTACCAGGAATTGAACACAGGGATACTTAACCAATGAACCACATCCCCAGCAGCCCCCTCCTATTCCTTTTTGTTTTTTATTTTGAGACAGGGTCTCACTAACTTGCTAAGGTCCTTGCTAAATTGCCAAGGCTGGCCTCAAATTTATGATCCTCCTGCCCCAGCCTCCCAAATGGCTGGGATTATAGGCATGTGCCACCATATCCTGTGCTCTTCATTTTTCTTTGTTCTTTTTCTTCTCTGTTCTTTGGCTTGAATGTTCTTAATAGATCTGTCTATAAATTAGCTTATTCTGGGGATCCTGTTGTGGCTCAGTGGTAGAGCAATTGCTTAGCATGTGTGAGGCACTGGGTGTGATTCTCAGCACCACATACAAATAAATGAATAAAATAAAGATCTATCAACATCTAAAAAATATTTTTTAAAAATTAGCTTATTCTTTTGCCAGTTCAAATCTGCTATTGAGCCCCTAGTGAAGTTATTTTGGTTATTGCATTTTTTGGTATTTTCATAATTTCCAGAATTATATTTTCCAGACTTTCTATTTGGTTCATTTAAAAATAATCTTTATCCCTCTATTACTATTCTCTATTTGATATGGCAGCAAATAAATGTCACCCTTTTACTTCTTTAATCATACTTTCTTTAGTTCAGTGAACATGTTTATAATGGCTATTTTGAATTCTTTTCTTAAAAAAATCTAGTTGTAAATGGACACAATATGTTTTTATGCATTTATTTTTATGTGGTTCTAAGGATCCAACCCAATGCTTCATACATGTTAGGTAAGTGCTCTACCACTGAGCTACAGCCCCAGCCCTTGCATTCCTTTTTTTATGACAAATCCAACATCTGCCTTTTTCATAGGTGTTTTTTTTTTCTCTTGTTTTCCAAGTGTATGAGTCATATTTCCTGTTTCTTTGCCTGCCTGATAATTTTTTGTTGTTGGAAACAGGATATTTAAGATAATATATGTAATGACTCTCAATACTGATCTCCTCCACACCCCTAGGTTTGTTGGTATAACAAACAGTCCCAGACTTACTATGGTTCCACTTACAATTTTTCCACTTTATTGTGACTTGAAAGTGATATATAGTCAGTAAAAATCTTACTTGAAGTTTTCAATTTTGACCTTTTCCTGAGCAAACAATAGACACTACAATACTCTTTTTGTGATGCTGGGCAATGGCAGTGAGCTGCAGCTATCAGAAGTCACACAATCACGAGGTCAAACAACTACTATGATGTTCAATAAGTTAGATGTATTATATGCATTTTCAACTTGTTTTCAGTTTTCATGGGGTGTTATGGTTTGGATGTGAGGTGTCCTTCAAAAGCTCACATGTGAGACAATGCAAGAAGATTTGGAAGAGAAATGATTGTAAGATAACCTTAACCTGATCAGTGGATTAATCCCTGATGGGATTAACTGAGTAGTAGCTGGAGGCAGTGGGATGTGGCTGGAGGAAGTGGTTGGGGGAGGGGTGGGCACGTGGCTATGGGGTATATATTTTGTATCTGCAGAGTGGAGTGTCTCTCATTGCCTCCTGATCACTGTGTGAGCTGCTTCCCTCTGCCACACTCTTCTGCCATGATGTTCTACCTCACCTCAAGCCGGAGGAATGGAGGCTACCATCTGTGGATTGAGACCTCTGAAACTGTGAGCCCCTCACATAAATTTTTCCTCTTCTATAATTGTTCTGGTTGGGTCTTTTAGTTAGTGATGAAAAAGCTGATTAAAACAGCGGGTTTATCAAAACATAACCCCATCTTAAAGCAAGGAGCTTCTGCATTTATTTGTTTGTTTAGTGATTGGCTGGATTTGGTGAAATTCATAGCCCCCCCATATCTAGATGTTAAGCTTCATTAATTGCCAGCTGATTATTTTATTGTTTCCAACAGTACTCAGAATAAACTGCTCCATAGATGAATCTAACTGAAATTTAACCCCTTTGAAGGAATAGTTTATGAGGTCAGTGTGTAATATTTGTTCTTACTCCAGGAGGGCTCCTCCCAGCTGTCTTAATCTGTTCTTTCCTGAAAACTAGCTGGCCTACAAGTTTTCTCTACACCCATTGGGGATGTTCCAGAATCCCTTGCATGTATCAAAATCCTTGGAGGCTCAAATTCCTCTGATAAGATTGCATAGTACTTGCATACCTATACACATCTTTTGGTATATTTAAAATCACCTCTGGATTACTTAGAATATCTCACATAATGTAAATGCTACATAAATGATGGTTATACTGTATTGTTTAGGGAATAATGATGCAGGGGAAAAAGCCTGCACATGTTCAGTAAAAGCAATTTATTTTTCTGAGCATTTTTGGTATGAGGTTTGTTGAATCCATGGACAATGAACTAGTGAATAGAGAGCCTACTGTATCTTGAATCACTTCCCCATTACCTATTATCAAAACCTCTGCTAGATCATACTTTGGCTTGAACTTTTCCATGCTCTGTAGCAAACGAAGTCAGTTCTTTGGGAAGGAGTTTAAGGTCTATCTGTTCTATGGATCGCTTAACCCCCAGGCACAATCTCTGAGCCAAATCTCTGGACCTAGGGGTATAAAATAGCAAGCTTCTCTTGGAGTCATGTTTATGCTCCAAGAGCATAGGTGGACAAAGGGCAGCAGGTCCACCCAGCTGAGGTCCTCCCAGCTTCTCTCTTCATGTGACTACCACTTGAGGAGCTGGGTTAAAGGTCATCATAATCCTAATGTCTTAGCACTCCAGTCCAAGGTGGAGCATCAGTTACATGAATTGGAGCTGGATGGAAGGGGATCCCTCATCTCTAATCCACATTCACTAGGATTAAGCGCCAGCATCAAGTAGCTAGGGAAAATGAAAGGGATGAGAATGTTGACATCCTGCTCCTCAGACTGGGTGCTACTGGGAGACTTTGTGGTTTTGGTTGCAGCAGTTTGAACTGAAGTTTATCTTGCAGAATGAGAGGGGGAAGGATGGAGAGGTGTTGGTTTAAGTACCACAGTCTAGGGCTTTTTCAAGGAAACAGTTTCATAGAATTTTTTTGAATAGACATTTATTTGCTGTTTGCCCCCCAGGGCTATAATTTTTACTAGTTTCACACAGAGTGGGTCAGCTTTTTATGCTGTCATGCCAGTCTTAATAATCTCTCTTGGTATTATTCTTGTAATTTTCCTGTTAAATTTTTTTTAAAAATTTGCTGGGAATCAAATCCAGGGCCTTGCACATGCTAATCAGACATTGTGCCACTGAACTATAACTTCAGCCAAAAATTAAGAAAATTTAAAGGGTTGGACATATAATTCAGTTGTAGATAGCTTGTCCTAATGTCACTAGAGGAGCTCCTTTAGAGGGGTACCTCTACTCAGGACATGTGGGAAGTGGAGTCCTTAGCATATGAAATGGACAAGAATTTCAGCACATGCAAGAGACCCGTAGATTTATTTAGGAAAACTGACACACATGCAAGGGAAAATGTCAGTTACTGAGAGAAAGAGAGAGAGAGAGATAACTTTGGGGGTAAAGTAAAAAATACACATTAAAGGTAGTATGCTGGCCATCACCAGAGCTACAGCAACCTCTTGGTATGGGGTATTAATATTTATAGAGGGCTGGTAAGGCAGAGCACTCCTGAAATCCCAGCAATTTGGGAGGCTGAGGCAAGAGGATCGCAAGTTCAAAAACAGCCTCAGCAATTTAGTGAGGCCTTAAGCAACTTAGTGAGACCTGTCTCAAAATATAAAAGAAGGGCTGGGGATGTGGCTCAGTGTTAAAGTGTCCCTAAGTTCAATCCCCAGTCCAAAAAAAAAGAAAATATATATATATGTATATGCACATATATATATATATATATATATATATATATATATATACACACATACAGAGACGGGGGGCGGGGGGCGGGGACTGGCCTACAGGTGAGCCAGGGCGGAGTGACTTTTCCTGCCAGGTTTCCTAGCGCTAACAGATTTTCATCTTGTTACTTTTTGCAGGCAGGAGAATGGTTTAGGGGTTAAGCCCCTTAGGCAGAGGGATAAGGACGTGGGCTGGGTTGGTGGGAAATGCTTGTTTTGCCTTTCAAAGGTTCATGGGCACTTCCTGCATGCCATCAGCTTCCAGGCGCTCTCTTTTGAGACAATGTACCTTTGTTTTTCAGTATTCCCAAATTCGTCTCACTAGTATTGGAAAGGCCTTGGGTTTGATTCCCAGCAAATACACACGCACACGCTCTCCCCCTCCTCCCTTAAAAACAAAACAAAGACAGAGAGAGGCGGGGGTGGGGTGAGGAGGGGTGGGGTGAGGAGGGGGGCGGGGCGGGGGGTGGGGTGGGGAGGGGTAGAGAGGGGGGGGGAGGGGCGGGGCGGATATGGGGGGGGGGGGACGAGAAATAGTTAAATATCTCAGGGAAATAGTTATTAGGAATAGGTTAAAGTCAAAGCACGTTCGCTTTTGCCACTTACTATTTCCACTCATTGGTAATAAACACTAGCAGTGATCATAAAACAACACTCCGAACTTCTTTAAAACATCCAATACGGTTCGCAGAGCACTAGAGCGGTTGTAGAACAGGAAAACACTAACAGGAAGCGGCGGTAAACGGTCTCGCTGGTTTTCAACTCAAAAGGGACTCCTTGGGGTCCGGTGAGTGGGGTCTCTGGGCCGCAGAGGGCAACTGTCTTCTTTCCGTAAGCTGAGACACGACCAGGGCGAGCCCAGGCGGTTGCAGTGGGAGTGGGCAGGGAAGCTACGCCCTATGATCGCGGATACCACGTCGCTTCCAGGCTTCCCGTTTCTTGGCTTCCATGCGGCCTGTGCTTTCGGGTGTCTAGGGGAGTGAAGGCCCAGGGGTCGGAGCCGAGGAGAGCCCCGGTTGGAGCAGGACGGTACGTACTGGTGCTCCCTAGCGGCTCCTGCGCAGGTCCCCAAGCAAGTAGCGCGAGACCCGCCGCACACGGATCTGCGGACACCGGGTCTGCGCGACAGTGCGCGGCCTGCGCCAGGGCGCATGTCGCGGACCGCAGCTTCCGCAACTCGCCCCAGCAGGGGGCCCAGCAGGTTGCCCGGCAGGAGCAGAGGCGGGTGGGTCTTCTGCTGGTGATTCAGTTCTGTGGCCTCTCTCTCCGGTTTGCCCCTTGGGCACTGGCTGGGCGGAGCGCCCCCGCCCCCTCGCCCCTGCTCCCAGCCCCTCAACCCCACTACCCTGTGCGGGATTCGCGGAAGCGCCGCTTGAGGTTGCTGGGGTCCCAGGTGCGGCCAGGTGTGTTCCCACATCCCGGACCCACCGAGAGTGGGACCTCTTGGCCTTCGCAGACCACCCTTACATCCCCCAGAGGCGCAAAACTGGGCGCAAAACTGGGCAAGTCCCCAGCGACTGTGAACTTAGATTAAAATGATCCGAAGAGTTGCTTCTGGGGCGAACTGTCGAAAACGGGCAGTTTTCCTTTCGAAAGGTTGACAACAAGGACTTTTTCTTGACTCTACCGGCACTTCTGGTAGAGCGGGAAGTTTTAATCTTTTGCAATAGCAAGGTGAAGTGGATCAGGGTTGTTCCCTAAAGCAGTTTTAATGCATGTTTTGGCAAATTACAAGCTTTCCTTGGCAAAGTTGGGAATGCTAGACTGATAAGGATTTCCTTAAGTCATCCCCCTCCCAAAAAGAAACCCGTTTCTGCCGCCCACCCCGGAGAGAAAGAGGCCACAGAACTGAATTACCCCCTGTCAAAGGACAGAGAAATGTGATTATTTCTAAGTTTTCCCTTGACTGTGTCGAACTCTGGACTGTTCTTTTTAATATTAACCAAAAGCGGTAAAACAAAGGCCATTGAAATTAAGAGTAAATGATTCTAGGGAGCAGGAAGTAAATCCAAAGAGCGACGCCCTCTAGAAGATTAGTTGACATTTGAAATTTGTTATTATCCAACGGTGGAACCAATAGGGGGTAACAGACGTCACGCATTTTGGACGTTGATAAATCGGAATAATCTAAAACTAAGAACAGGGTCGGGCGGGCTTGACCTGCTGGAAGACAGTTCAGATAAAGAGGGATCGAAGTTTTGTGCGCCCCCCCCCCCCCCCCCCCGCCCCGTGGGTTGGACCCCAGATTTTTTTTTTTGTTTTTTAAGATTGTGGTTTGTAAGAGAACTTTGAAATGTGTTTATCATACGGGAAGTCTCTCTCTCTCTCTCTCTCTCTCTCTCTCTTTTGTTAACACTTGTTTTACTTGTAACTTTTGGGTCGAATGTCCTGGTGAAATTGTTGTACGTTCCGTCTCTAACTGGCATTTACATTTTAACACTATTACTTGCTAACTTAAACCTGTTTCCAAAGTGAATCCAGCTGCTGGTCTGCAGGGACACTTTGTGTTCCCCCTCCCTGGGAGGGCTGGAGTCGAGGGCAGTTTTTTGAGCGTTGGCCGGCGGGGCGTCTCAAGAAGCTGAAACGGAAGTAGGTTTGGTCCGCAGGGCGTCCCTGGCCCCATCACGGTTTCCAGTTGGGTGACGTGGCGCCCCAGCAGCGCCCCCTCAGTCTTGGTGACCTTCGGGTATCAGGCAACTTCCCGGAGCTCGGTTTTCGCCCTTTGACCAAGATTGGGGAATTTCACAATCTGGGGAGACTGGAGCGTGGCCGTAAGCATGTGCAGGCGCTGGAGGGGGATTCCGCAGACTGCTTTGGGCGGCGGCTTAACCTGGCAGGCCGCAGGAGGAAGCGCTCTGCGGCCCAGAGGGCAGTTCCCAAGAAGGCGGTCGCCAAGGCCACCTCTTGATGCATGCTACGCTGGCGTGCAGTTTCTTTTCTGGTTCGGAGCATGCCTTAATTTAGTTTTCCCAAGCGTGTCCAAAGAGAGGCCACTACATAGTGAGAAGAGCCGGTGGGTGCCCGGCGTGAGTAAACCAAGAACCTTACCATCCCCTAGCGACTCTTTTCCCTAGGCTGGAGGCGCCTTGCTCCTTGGGGAAGTTGGGGTCTGTCCCTCGACCCGGCAGAAAAGGATTGAGTCTCCCGCCTTCTGCCCTTGGTCCCCTCCCTTGAGATTTTTGGGGACTCACCTACATCCAGCACTGATTCGTGTAGCCCTTTAAAATCCCAGGAATGAACTCTGTTTGAGGATGGGTGCTTCCTTGTAGAGCCCCCAAAGCTAATTAAACTCGTGTTTATGGACTCAAATGCCTCTTTGCCTTTAATTCAGTATCGTCCCAACCAACGTGTTTTGAGCTCCTCTAGGCCAGACAGAATTCTAGATACTATCTCACTTTGGTTCTTGTCCCCATAACCTCACCAGGTGGTTGGGGAGACCAGGTAAAGTTAACTATGTAGACAATCTGGACAAGGTCCACCGCCAACCAACACAGGAGGAAACCTGCTGGGCCAGTGTGGGTAGGTGACCAGACACTGAAGGCAAATGTGCTCAGGTACATTCTCGTTTTACTTAGTATAAACCTGTGGGGCAAGAGATTCTGGTTGTTGTAATATCTTCTCTCTCTTTTGCATTTCACTCAATGTCTTCTCCTTTAGTAAGTCTTCACATGCTACCTCCATGAATGTCCTTCTTCTGTCCTCCGTTCACAAGCTTGGTGGCTCCCAATACCACAGCATTGCATTTAACACTTTACATTGTAATACTTTAAAAACTCTTCAGTCAAGTTGTGATAGAATTACCTGGGTTGAATACCTGTAAAGTAACTAGAGAAAGTACTAGAGAAAGTAACTAGAGAAAGCCCCCCAGAAATCCATTCCCTGGAGATAATTAGAGGTTGTACTTGAGTGTCTATTTCAGAAATTTGTACACTCAAATACAGTCTTTCAGCTGTGCGCAGTGTCCCAGGCCTGTAATCCCAGCAACTTGGGAGGCTGAGGCAGGAGGATCGCCAGTTCAAAGCCAGCCTCAGCAACTTAACGAAGCCCTAAGCAACTCAGTGAGACCCTGTCTCTAAATAAAAATGGAAAATGGAAAATAGGGCTGGGGATGTGGCTCAGTGGCCAAGTGCCCCTGAGTTCAATCCCCGGTTCAAAAAAAAAAAAATACAGTCTTTGAAGTGCTTTTAAATATACATATTTTAATATACATATACAATACTTACATATATTTATTTGGTACTTATGTATTTGTATATATTCAGTACTTATTTTATATTCATATATAAATAAATATACATGTATATTTAAATTCATATGCAGTAATTATATATTTATACAGTACCTATAGATATTTCAATATGCATATTCAATATATGTTCATATATCTTTTTATCCCCCTTATTTTGTATGGTGCTGTTTCTCCAAACTGAATTTCAGAATTGGTGCTTGTTCTCCTATTATCTCTGCTTTTTCCACATGTAAATACCCTCTCCCTTGTCATCAATAAAATATTTTTCTAATTACCACTTTTCTCGATTTTAAGAATGTGTATCTCTATAATTCATGTTTAATTCATCTGCTTGTTCAGATGTCCTTAATCATGGTTTTACTTTCTCTTCAATTCTTGGCTTAGGGTTATAGTTTCTTCTTTGACCATGCACATTTTAATGAAAATGACTTTATGCACATATATGCACATATATATATGTAAATATGTATATTTGTTTTCAAATTTTTACAGATCAAATTGCTTCCTTTTCTTGTCATTGTACCTTGTCCTGTATTTATGTTCCTTCAATGGTCTCCATTTCTAACCACTTTGCCTTTATTTGGCCATTAAAGTTTTGACTAAAATGAACAGCTTCTTTGTTATTTTTCTAATTATTATTGATATTGGATTGTCATCTTTGGTAATTCAGTACCTATTCCAGAAGACCTAAGTTCCACCAATTTGTTACCATATTCATCTGAATATTAAAGATAATGTCTTTTACAGCAAACCCTTCAATTGAAGAAAGGAATCCATCATCATTTTTATCTATGTACCTCAATTTTTCAATGTAATTGACAACTGCTCTTGTACTTAGTTGCTGTGCAGTGTTTCCCAGGGTAATGATTTCTTTTGATCATTTTACTTTACAAATGGGAGCCAAAGCTTCTTTATCTACTGCTTGTGAATTTTGTGAGGTTTTGTTTTTGTTTTGTTTTGTTTTCAAATGTCCTTTAGATCTTTTGGGAGCTTGCACATCCATTTGTTTCTTTTTTAATTGAAGCTTTCAAAAGGAGTTTTTAAAGCCAGACCTTTGTTTTAAAGAGTAGGCATTTGACAGTTCTCTTGCTTGAATACCATCTGGTAAATAGACCAGATTCCTTGCAACAATGACCAAAACTTGACTTGAAGTTGAATTTTTTAAAAAAAATATCAATCTGTTGAGCATTTACAGAGCACTTGGTAGTGCTGGGGAATAGAAAAACATAAATCTCCCTCTGTTGCCTGCAACTTTTTCTAGTTGGAAAAGACAGATGCGTCAGCAAAAGTTAGACTGAAAACCTTGGCTGTGGAACACCATTGAACCTGAGTTTGATTTTTACACTTGACTTGAGTTCTATTCTAATCCATGACTGCGTTATTTTAATCTGGCAGAAAATTATAAGGCTGTGTTCCAAGTGCCCTGGTGGACCTATTAGTGAAATGTGGTGGCACAGGGCAGTTATATATAGCACAAAGCTATACCTCTGGAGAATCAATGCCAGTTGCTTTCTACCAAGGCTTTCTGTAAACAAGTTGACTATCATTCAGCCTAACTATCTAATGAGTCTGTTCCTTTAACCTGGGTAGTCACCAGGAATTCAAGGAATCTAGAAGAAAGGACCAACTAAGAACTTGGGAACCAACTAAGAACTTGGGAACAGTGTTTGTACCAGGGATCATGAGACTGAAGCAAATGGAGAATTTTTCTTTTCCACTTATCTCCATTTTCCTGAGCCACTTTTTATTCCTCAAAACCTTGAGGAAGTCAGCATGGTTGTTCATGTCTATAATCCCAGTGACTCAGAAGACTGAGTCAGGAGAATCACAAGTTCATGGTCAGCCTGGGCAATTTAGTGAGACCTTGTATCAAAATAAAAAATAAAAAGGACAGAGAATGGAACTCAATGCTCAGTGGTGGAGTGCCCCTGTTTCAATTTCCAGTACTTGGAGGGCGATGGGGGGGAGAATAACAACAGTAACAAAAAACCTTGAGGAGAAGGAATGTGGTTTCTGAGTGCTGTTACTGAGGATATACATCTATTTCCTCTAAAGGTGACATCAGATGGTGTAGATACCTAAAAAGCAAAGCTTAGCCACAGCCCTCCTTTGTACCACTCCGAACTGAGATCTGCTCTCTGAACCCAGACTTTACCAAAGCATTACAATTTGAAATTCTGCTTAAACTCAGGCATCTTGGCCTATTGCTAATTTTTTTTTCCTGCCAAGGAAAAGGAAGACTGGAACAAATGGATAAATGTAGTAAATCACACATTGTCCTATTTTTTTTCTTAATACAATGAGTGAATAGATCAATAGCTCTTTAAAAATTAGATTTGTATTATACTTATACCTTGTGGACTATAGCTAAGTATAGTGCTTGCCTAGTATGCTGGAAGCCCCAGGTTCAATCCCAAGTACTGCAAAAATAGGTAAGTAAATAAATAAATGAAAAATTAAAATAAATATTACCATCTCATATGAGGTATTAGTTTTGAGAATGATAAGGGACTGTCCTGTTAGGGGAAAAATACTTTAAATTTTAGGCACTTTTGAGTCTATTGTATACCCAGAAGATTGTGATTGAAGATTGGACAAATGAAAACTGTGACACATAAATTTTTAATTTGAGAAATGACAGTCAGGATTCAGTGCAGGGATACATTTTTATCAAAAGATACTGGGATTTGAACCTTTTGCTAAAAGGCCAGTGGATGCTTGGTGATCTTGGTTGGAGACATTGTATTTTTCCTATTCAAGGCAGGGTCCTGCCAGCCCTGAGTAACCTGTGTGGGGGCTTACTGAGTCAGATTCTTTCATCATATTGTAAGTTCTCCTGAAACAACAGCATCATTGTTACATGAAGCAAAAGCTTCCTTTCAGAGTTTTCTCTCTCCTGGATCTAAAAGTCCAAGTGTGATACCTTATTAGATTCCCAGTTTCATCTTGCCTCACTCTGGGTTGCAAAGAGATGATTGAACATTACACCTGTATATACCTGCTGCAATAGTGCCATGATTACCAGCCTGTTCAAGCCCTGTGAGGGCTGATCTTGGCAGGTCTGGCCAGGGCCTACCCACAGTCAACCGAAGCTAAGAGCCTATCTACCCTCAAGAACTTCCACATATGACAATACCCAATTAACTCTTGCACAGAATAAGATAAATACCAGAAAAGAGTGCAAACAGTGCTACAAGCAGGAGATGACCTGATTTGGAGATCAAGACAACTATGGAAGAGATGCCTTGAAAGAGGAAATAGAATTTCAACATGCAGAGAGTGAGAAGAGGTGAGGGCCTTTCTGGATGTTTTTTTGTCTTTTGTCTTTTTTATTTACTTTTTTTTTTTCTTTTTTTTTTTGTGGTGCTGGGGATTAAACCCAGGGCCTTGTGCATGTGAGGCAAGCACTCTACCAACTTTGCTACATTCCCAGCCCATGAGGGCCTTTCTGAATGGAGGCAAATACTTGAGAAAAGATACTGGGACAGAAAAACAACTGTCCAGGGAACACTGAGATACTTAATTCATCTGGAGTTGGATCATGGGTTAAGCAGAAGTGGGGTGATACTCTTACGCTTGGGCTTTGCATCAGAAGTTTGCCCATGATAAAACTGAACTTTGGTTAAGATGGAGGTGGGTGACTACATCAACTGAATTTCGCTTTGTTGCTCCTGTGACTCTGCTCATGTTCCTGGATCCAGTGAGAAGCTTCACAATCTCTAGATTGAATCACTGGATCTTCATCCTGTGATTCTTTCATTTTTTGTGGCTTGTATATGAACCAGGGATGTTGTTGGAAGTAATTTGTAAGAACTTGCCTGAGAATCATAGGACGTCTATTCTGTCTTAGTCCATTTTGTGCTGCTATAAGAAAATGCCACAGACTAGGTAATTTTTAAAGAAGAGATTTTTAATTTTCAAAATTCTGGAGGCTGGTATTTCTAAAACCAAAGTGCTGGCATCTGGTGAGGGCAGCTCTTGGCTTCTCGGAATGCTGGATCCTCTGGAGAGGGGGGAACAATGTGTCCTCACATGCCAGAAAGTCCCTTTGTAAGGGCACGAATCCCATTCACGTGTCGAATGGCCTGATCACCTCCTAAAAGCCTCACTTCTTAATT
This sequence comes from Glaucomys volans, assembly GCA_020662805.1. Classification (NCBI taxonomy): domain Eukaryota; kingdom Metazoa; phylum Chordata; class Mammalia; order Rodentia; family Sciuridae; genus Glaucomys; species Glaucomys volans. The sequence goes on from JAJEJO010002354.1 coordinate 443,581, forward strand.
CTTCCACATTGGCAACCCCTGAATTTTGAAGGGTACACATTCAAGTCATAGCAGCCTCATTAAATAACTTAATAAACAATGCCTTCTAATTTTATGTCCTTTAGTGGTCTTCTAGAGGATGTTTGAGTTTGTAGCTGCAACATTGCAGAAGTCAGGAACCACGTGGTAATGTATTATTACACATCCTCATTTTAAATATTTTGAGGGGGCTGTGCAATGGCATTTCAGACACTCTCTTAGGTTTAAAATGCCTGCAGATGGAGGAGAAAGGATAGGTTTATTATATCAGCTGCTCCAATTGCCACATGCACAGCCCACATCTATGGATCCTGAACATAAATGGAGTGGGGAGGTGGGTTCTTTTGTGTTAGAGATGAATGCATAGAACATCTGTGAGGTGACCACATTGTATGCCACTCAGGATCATACAACCCCCCTCCTTTGTCTTTTTAGAGTCTTCTGGGTGACTCAAGTACCTCGTTGCTGGGGCTTTCCCAACACCTGAAAGTTCCAGGTTTGCATGCTGCTTTCTGCAGCTGGCAAGATGGGCTTTGCCCCATTGCCACCCAGGGTTGTCAGGTTGCTAAGACATTTTATTTGCTTTCACATTGTGGCTCAGCAAACAGGACCTTGCTTTTATGCCATGCCATGCCATGACCTTGGTTCAGGTCAAAGAGTGGAATGTTAAGTATGTCTTTGGATAGATTAACCAGTCATGCTGGTCACTGTGCTACTGATTACAGAGAACATTATGTGCTTTGGATACCAGATGGTTTGGATTGACATTCTGTGAGAAGGGTTGAGAAGTCTGACCAAAGTTAACCACATTTTACTGTCATCTATTAGGGCGAATGCTGAGTGCCAGATGGGTATGCTAAGTGTTTTACTTAAGGTTTATATGTAGTATGGGGGTGGTGAAAAGAAGTTACTGACAAAGTCTATGTGAGCTTTTCCCAGAAAAGGTTATATAATAGGAGGAGATGTCTCACTTGGGCCTGAAAGCCCAGAGGGGTTTTGCTAGGCAGATAAGGGGTAGTAGGTAAAACAGGCAAAGGCACTCGGGAAAGGACTTGTTGAATCAAGAAAGTGAGTGGATCCAAGCATGAACTTCAACTTCAGAAAGTTCATTCAAGTAGGAGATGGATTTGGAGAGAGTGAGGTCAGAGGGATGAGTTAGGATGAGAGATGGTTACCAGAAAACTCCAACTTTTAGGAAGGAGGTTCAGAAAGAAGGTGCTGAGGAGTGGGAGGTTACAGAGGGCCTGGGTAGAATATAGTTTGTGAGTTCAGCCCAGGGAGACATGTTTTGAGGAAGGATTAATTAACAGCAATCAGACAAAGAGGACTAATTTTTATTTTTGTTTATTTTAAAATAAAATTTGTATATGTTTAAAGTATAGAAACATGATGTTAAAAGATACATGGATAGTAAAGTGATTGCTATAGTGGAACAAATTACATATCAATCTCAAGCAGTAGCTCATTCCCCCACCCTTATCCCCCACCCCCTCTGGCAAGAGCAGGTGTAATGTATTAGTTTAACAAAAATTCTGAATACAATGCACTGTTATTAACCATAGTCCTCATGTTATACATAAGATTTTTTACTTGTTCATCCTACATATTTGCTTTTTTTCCTTTGACCTATATTCTCTATCTCTACATATTTGACTTTTAAAAATATATTCTACATATAAATGAGGTCATGCATTTCGACACTTTTTTCTTTGGGTTTGGTTTATTTCACTTAGCATGATGTCATCTAGGTTCATCCATGTTGTGGCAACAGCAACTTCTCCCTTTTGAAGGGTGACTAATATTCTTCTGCATATATAAACCACAGTTTATCTGTTTATTTCCATATCCTTATCTTAGTTTATCTTAGTTTGTTTCCATATCTTGACTGTTCTAAACCATACTGCAACAAACATGGGTTTGCAGATATCTTTATAAGGCAATGCTTTCATTTCTTTTGGTGTATATACCAGAAGAAGGATTGCTGGGTCTGAAAGAACTTCTAAATGCCCTTGACGTGGAAGCTAGGAAATTACCCAGGCCTTGACAAGAGTGGCATCTTCAGGGCTGGCATGCTGGGGTGAGAGGAATGAGGCACCTGCTTTCATACAACATTTCAGCGAGTGCTTGAAACCTCGGTAATCAAGATAAATAATATTTTAATGCAACATTTTAAAATATCAACATAATTGCTAAAATCTACAATGAACCAATTATCAAAATTTTAAACAAAGAAACAGTAAGAGCATTACTGAGGTTTCCTTTTGCCTTAAATTCCAGTCTGGGTTGGCACTGAGTGTCACTGTGTAAGGAAGATGGTGGGGATGGGGCCCCCAGGCTCAGGTCTGCTGAATGAAATTGAAGATGAAGAAATTGAAGCATTGAGTGTAGACTCTGCCTTCATGATGTCTCAGCTTCAGGTGAAAGGAAATAAAATGAAAGCATGGTTGGTCTAAGGGACCTCCGACTTAAGGGCTTTTTAGGGTTTATTTCTTGTATAAGATAGAAGAGACTTGAACATGGGAGTAGTCCCTGCAATCTGTGATGAAATCATTGGTGTAAGGGCCCAGGAGTTACAAGAGGGGACAAATGGAATTGGCCTTGGACAGGCTGAGGGACAGGAGGTATCAGCTGGGGCAATGGAAAGGTGAGAAGTTGCAGGAACTCATGCCTTATAAATGGCAAGGTCACTTATGAGGAAATGCCCCTGACAGAAACAGCAGCAGTAGGTGGTGGTAGGATGGAAGAAAGCTGTGCAGGATGGAATTGACCCAAGAGGTGTGGAAACAGAGCTGACCAGGGTTCTGCAAAAGAAATGGTTGAGCAGCACAAGGGGCCCTGCTGAGGCTGGAATTCACAGGGTGTGGTGTGCCAGTTTCTGTGTTGTGTCATCTTTGCTCCCTCCCTTCTGAGCTGCTTGTTGCTCGAGGTGTACAAGTGCAGGAACTCAGAACCTGAGGCTGGGGTGCAGGGTTACCAGCCATCCTAGTTAGCCCAGGATAGAGGTCTTCCTGGGATCAGGACTTTGAATGCTAAAACTGGAAGATTTGGGGACACCAGGACCATTCACTTACCTAAGGTGTTATAGAATTGGAAGTCAGGTGTCAAACAGATAAGAGAATTAAGGGTGCTGGCCTGAGAGTTTGGAGCACATGCTCCAGGTTTGTCTGCTCTTACCCTATAGCATTGTCCATGATCATTCATTCACTCATCACATACTGAGTGCCAACTCACTTAGGGAGTCAGGCACTGGGATCTGTGCAGAGGACTTAAGGGCAAAGAAGAAATAAATGCCCACATAAAATATCCTTCTGTGCTGGTTAAGGCCTATTGGCACTCAGAAGGGTCTGTTTTAGAGGGTCTCTTCTGGCAGTACTTCTGTCTAGAAAACTACCAACTGTATTTTCCAGACTCTTCTAAAGCTAGGATGTGACTAAGGTGCATTCAGGGAGATTTTGCAAAGGAAGTGGGTAGAGACCTATACTTTGCTAGTCTTAGTTTCTCTGCTGGTGAGGAGGGTGGTAGTGGTATGGGGTTTGGGGAACAGTGTTAGCCTACAGTAATCAGTTTTTTAGGTGTTGAAGGCATGTGTGGCTGTGATCAGCCTCCTCCTGACCCCTGGATGTCTGCTCTGTCTGCCTCCTCCTGCCCCCTGGATGTCTGCTCTTATGGTGGCCTCCTGATTGCCCAATGCCCTGGTCCGGGAATGTGAATCTGGAAGCCCCTGGAGTTGGAGTCTTTGCTAGAAACTCAGCGTAGAGCCCCTTCCTCCAGCCCTGATGCTCCTTTTGTGAGTCATTAGAAATCAGCTGTTTTATGTAAGCTTTGTTTGGTGTTTTATGTAAGCTTTGGTGTTTTATGTAAGCTTTGTTTGGCATTTTAAACAATGTTTGACAATGGCCTCATGATTTCTATCAGAGAAATGAAACTGGAACTGGACTTAGGGTGTAGCTGCTCTGGTTGTGGAGGTTACGGACAGTGTGTCCTAATCTGGGGACTTTGTGTGGGTATGGAATAGAAGGAGAGACAGTCACTGAATTTGAATGTACCTGAAGAAATCACACAGATGCCAGTTTTGTTTGGTAAGGGAAGGCTAAATGGCTTCTTTACCTCTCCAGGTAGGATGGGGTTGGTAACTAATGGGCACAAATCCTTTTGTAGAGTTTTCTACAACTATTCCTTATCCTTTGAATGATGTTAAATAAAATCAGATCTGTTCTTTTTGAGGATAATTTTGGGAAAGGAAGGCTTTCTTGTTTTAAGGTACATGTATACCAAGGAAGCTCTAAAAGCTATTTAGATGCTATCAGATAGTTTCTGTGTGGCTGAACTTTTTTTTCAAAACTGTGTTTATTTTATATGGTAATTATTAATGGAACTGGTCAAGGCTGTGTGCAGAAGAAACAGAAACTAATTTTTCAGTTTCCAAACCTGTAAGATTTCCTTTTGACTTATTTTTATACTGTGGTCAGAGAGTGTGGTATGAGGTACACTAGTCCTTGCTTATTTGAAGTTTTTCTTTCTTTGGATTCAGTTGCCCACAGTGAAGTGTGATCTAAGAATATTAAATGAAAATTTTCAAAAGTAAGCAATTCATAACTTTTTAATTGTGCACCATTCTGAGTAGTCCAATGAAATCTTAAAGCGTTCTGCTCAGTCCTGCCTGAGATGTAAATTATTCCTTTGTCCAGAGTTTCCACACTGTATATAATACCCTCCCATTAGTCACTTAGTAGCCATCTAGGTTATCAGATCAACTACTGCAGCATGTATGCTGAAGTAACACTTATTTTACTTAAAATGTCCCCAAAGCACAAGAGTAGTGATACTGGCAATTTTATAACAGTACGTTACTATAATTGGTCTATTTTATATTAGTTATTGTTGTTAATCTCTTAAGGTACATAATACATAAATTAAACTTTATCATAGTTATGTGTATATAGGAAAAATCTTAGTACACATATGATTTGGTATGATCCATGAATTCAGCCATCCACTGGGGCTCTTGAAATTTATCCCTTTCAGATAAAGGGGGACTACTACATATTTATTTTAATGTCTATATACCTGTCACTAAACTTATGAAGAAAAATATTACAAATTTAGCCATTTCTCCTTTGTATTCTTATCTAGTCACATTCCCTTCTTCCAAAAATGGAAGTCACTTTACTGAATTTAATATTTATTATTGTTATGTAAATTTCAATATTTTCACTATATGTATATATATACATTATGTATGTATATATATATCCCTAAATAATAATATATGATATTTTTTGATATTTAGAATCTTAATATGAAGTAATCATGTTATATCTATATATATATATATTTCTTTTTTAGCATCTTCCCTTTTGCCTCTACAAAAAATGTTTGTTTTTTGTAAGATTCATGTAATTCCACAGTTCATTCATTTTCAGGACTGTATAACATTTCATTAAAGAAATATAATATTTTTTCAATCTCTTTTTGATGGACTTTTAGGTAGTTTCCATTTTCTTTTTCTGTTTGCTCTAATACCCACTGCTATGAGAAACATTTTGGACATGTCTTGGTGTACCTGTCTGCAGGATTTTAAAGGGTATTTACTTAGGAATGAAATCTTCATGTCACGGAGTTGTATTTGTTTTCAGCTTTACCAGATATTGCTATATTGTTCTTCATAGTAGCTGTATCAATTTTGAATTCCTCCAACAATGCATAAAATTTCATATTTCTTTGACATTTGGCAACAGATGTTATCAATTGACCAGTGTGAAATAATATCTCATTGTAGTTTAAATTTGCACTTGTCTGACTACTATTGAGGTTCGAACATTTTTTTTTCATGTGTTTTAATGGCTTTTCTCTTTTCCTCTGTCACATAAATTTAGAAACAGCTTGCCAAGGTTCGTGGCAAAATTTTTTTGGCTTTTTGATTGGACTTATATTAAGTTTATAAATGTGCTTGAAATTCAGTACCTATGTGATATTGAGCTTTCTGTCCATGATTATGGTATCATGAAGATGTTGATTTCTTCAGTTATCTCTACCTTAAATGAAGTCTTCATTAAGTAATTTGTTCTTTAAATGTCTTATTAATCAATGTTAGATTTATTCTATGTGGCTTATGGATTTTATTTTAAATAGTATCTTTTTGAAATCTACCTTTTATTTCTGTTTTTTGCTAATTATGGAAATGTAATTGACTTTTATTTACTAATCATGTATCTCAAAAACTTTAACCTGTTATTAATTCTAACATTTTGCTTGTTAAAACACTTGAGTTTTCTGTGTAGAAAATCTTATTGCCTGTGAATAATGATAGTTATTTCTTTGGTTCAGGGCTGATATTCTATCTTTTCTTCTTTTACTGTGCTGGCTCTGTCTTTCAGTATAATATTGAATAGAAGGGATCATGCATATCCTTGTCTCAATCCTGATTTAGGGGGATGCTTCGAAGATGGTATCATTAAGTACAATATTTGCTGTGGGTTCTCCCCTTTTGTAATTACTATTTAACTGTTTTTAGGTTGCTGTCTAGTAATACAGATTCCTTGCTTTTAATCCATAGATCAGTTTTTTAGGGAGCTTACATCTTTATTATATTAGATCTCTCTGCTCATGAACAAAGTATGGCTCTCCATTTATCTAGACCTTTCTTTTTTCAATAATTTAATAGGTTTTTCTCCATTTAGATCTTGCATATTTTTTGTTAGAATCATTTCTATGTTATATTTGATGCTATTATATACAACAAATTATAAACAGTAGTGTTTTTAGCTTTTTTTTGCTTTTTGATTTTCTGCAATTTTACTTATTAACATCTCAGCATTGTATTTGAGCAAATGTTTTTATGTCTTATCCCACATCTCTACATACATTGTAGCCAGATTTTTTTTTTCCCCAGATTATTTAGCACAAGATTTCGCAGCCTCAGTGCTATGAGCTTTTTGGGCTGGATAATTTCTTGTTGTGGGGGAATGTGCATTGTGGGATGTTTAATAGCCTCCTTGGCCTCTATCCACCAGATCTCAGCAGCACCACCTGGAGATGGTGACTAAAAATGTCTCCAGACATCATCAAATGTCTCCTGAGGGCCAAAATTGCCATGAATAAGAACCATTGATCTGGCACCTGTAATATTGCAGAAATTTCCCTTATGTCTTTAAATTTACTTTAAGATAACTATATTTTAAATTCTTTCAGATGTAGGTTCCTAGGATGTGAATTCTGTTTGTTTTGTCTACTGTCATGGTGATTTTTATTTTTGTGCATAGTGGTTTTTAAACATGTGTTTACCTTCTACAGAAATTCTTCCCCCTGATCTCACATGCATTGAGTTGGGAAGGTGGTCCTATGAGGAGGTTTTGTGTTTGCTTCTGAAAACATTAGGGGCTTCCCTAGTCTTAGAGTAATGTTTATGTTCATTTCTTGCCTTCAGCTTAAAGAAACCCCAGCCAGCTGGTGGTTATTTGGATCCTAACCTGACCCCTCCCTTACGTGCTTTTCCTTCCCAAGTCCAACATCTCTAGCCACGGTTAACTGCCCCCATCATGGCCCCAAGCATGCCTACACTGGTACTTGGTGGCATCTAGGTGCCCTGGCTCCATGTAGGGATCTGTATTTTTCTTTTGATATTTTCTCAGTGTGCCAGATGCTCCCACTGAGTAATTTGGATTTTGCTGCCAAACTATACCCCCGTTAGCACAGAGAGAAGATAGCATGCCAAGGCTCTTGTTGAGTGCGCGTGACTGGCAGAAAGCAGTCATGGGTATAACAGTTGGAGAAGATGAACTGAGCAGATAATTTTAAAAAATTATCTAATTTGTTAACTCTTGATGGCATCGTTATATCATTGATAATTACAAATTGAATAGAGGACTGTTTTTAAAAATAGAGAATTAAACATTTCTTTCCTAGCAATTCTGTTTAGTTCTTTTTCAAATGCATCTCGTGAACTTGGATAATATTTCTTACTCTTGTGTTTAAGGACCTTGTATTTATTTCATTTTATCTTTCCATTTTATTTTATTTCTTCTAGTATATACAGATATTTTAGATGTTAGTTTATAATAACATCTACTCACAAGATTTTGGCTTTTAGTGAGTATAGGAGTAAAAGAACATGGTGTTCTTTTTTAAAAAATATATATTTTTTAGTTGTAGATGGGCATGATGACTTTATTTACTTATTTTTATGTGGTGCTGAGGATTGAACCCAGTGCCTCACACATGGTAGGTGATACTCCACCACTGAGTCACGACCCCAACCCAAACTGTGTTCTCTTCATGGAAACTGGCATACTGGGTTAAAGTACTGTTAGCCTGTGAGTGGAGTGTAGATTTTACTCTTTCTAAAACATCAAGATTAATGTTCAACTTTCAGACAAAAAATGTGGTCATTTTGAGTACCAGGTTTTCGACTTACATTTTAGTAAATTCCATTTCTCCTGTTACACACAACCCTACTTCAGTGAAATTCGGATGAATGGATACAGGATTGGCACAGTCAATCCAAAACTAAACGAATATACTTGTACACAGAGAATTGGGATGTGTTTGTGTTTCCGTTTATTTTTTGCGAAGATTAAGTCTTAACCTGAACCCTGTCTCATAGGAACAGGTAAGGAACTTGCTCAGAACACAAGAGCTGATTTAATGTAAATTAAAACTATGAAACTTAAAAGTAGAGTAGATAGTGACTATCATTAGCAACTGTTGAATTTTAATGGAAGATGTTAAGAACACACCCAAGGAATGAACTTACCTTCTCCCACCCAGGCCCCATCACCAGGATGAGATCTTCCTGAGTCTCCACCAATTCCTTGCCTCCACTGATGCCATCGGGAATTGCCTGAGGGCAATTGCAGCCATGTGGCAGTCTGAGAGTCTGGGGCATCTGGCACATCCATGGGGCTCAGGGTCTGAAGACCCAGTCAAAACCTCACAGGGTCTTTGCTTAGGCCAGTGCCAGGTCCCATGTGCATCCATGATGAACTTGGGAAAAGGGCGTGGGCTTTGGAGGCCCTGGGGAGCTGAGCTACAGGTGTCAGTGTGGGTTTTTAAAGTGGGAGAGCAACCGGAAAAAAGGGGTGGGCAGGGACAGAAGCCTGTTTCCCTCTTGTTCTTGATATCCCACAGAGAGATTAGGGTCTCCTACAAGACCTGCATTTGCCCATGTCCACCTGGGTGGGGAGTCACTGCAAGTGGGAGCCAACCCTGTGACACCAGTTTCTCTAGTCTGCTCCTGAGTCATTGGGCTTTTCCTCTTCCTCCCACTGAGGTCACTTGTGAACTTAGTCATTAACTCCCTACTTATGATTTTCCCTTACCCTGCTTTACATTCTTATAAAATCTGACAAACCATGTGGGAACTTTGGAGAAAATTTTGTCTTGAGTTTCATTTCCTTTATCATGCAGATTTTGTTCTGTTTCTCTTGGGTTTTAGATTAGTCTTGGGTTTTGGCTTTGTCTACTGAGTATCTCTCTTTCTCTCTCTGTAGACTTAAAAAAAAATTGATCTACCAAGTTAGGGAGACCAGCAAGAAAAGGAAAATTATGAATCTTAAGCATAAGTTACTCTGATAATAGGATTAAAAGAAATCTGCTCCTACTACAGAGCTTCTCCACTGGAAAGAACTCTGAAAGAAATGAATGCCTTCAGAAATGAAGCTGATGACCTCCTGGCTCTCTGTTGAATGCCATACTGCAGTTCCTTAGGATGGCATTGTGCCAGACATCGGCTGAGGTCATCCTTCAGGTGGAAGAGGCACTGGATGAAGATGAAAAGGAGATGCTGTTCTTTTTGTGTCTGGACATTAATGCAGATGTAGTTCCACCTACGGTCAGGGACCTTCTGGATATTTTATGTGAGAGAGGGAAGCTGTCTGTGATGGAGTTGGCCGAGCTGCTCTACAGAGTGAGGCGGTTTGACCTGCTCAAGAGGATTTTGAAGATGGACAGAACAGCAGTGGAGGACCACCTGAACAAGCATCCTCACCTTATTTCAGACTATAGGTAAATCATCAGCCCCTCTGCAGGTTTGACAGGTGGGAGGGCATGAGGTGGCCTAGACTCTACTGAATGATAAGAATGAGGACAGTAAAAAGAGCAGCCACGTCGCTTTCTTTTCCCTCTCATCCAAGTACTACCTGATATCACTTCATTGCTTTGAACTCTTTGAAATTCTTAAAATGCACTTGCTTGAAGGAATTGGGTAGAAGAGCATAATGAAAGTGGAAGGGACAGATGGTACATGTTTGCCTGAAGGACAGAATGACAAGAAAGGAAGAAAGATGGGAACCACTGAGAGCTAGTAATTCTTGCCAGCTTCTGGCAGTGTGAGAGCCGCAGTGGTGTTGCTAGATGATTTTCTGTGATGTCAGGTTTTGACAATTTCCGGAACTGAGAGAGGAAATAACAAGTCTGATAATAACCTTCCTACCTTTGTGGAACTCCGTGACACCCTGATTTCTGTCAGTCATTCCCCTGCAGAGGAAGTTTAGCAGGGTGAGTTTCCTTCTGGTGGTGCCCTAGGAGGCCCCTGGGAGCCACACTGACATCTCTTCAGTTGAGACTGCCTCTAAGCCCCCTTCAGGTCCAAAGGGGCAACTGGAGTCCCCTTAGTCCAGGCACCTTTGAGTCTTTTCTTCTGCTCTTGGGGTATGTCTTAAAGATTCACAGGGGCACACAAGTCACTGGAAATAATGAGTTTTCTGGTGGGGGAAGAAAAGAGCTTGTTCCTAAGCTGCTCTTTCTTTTTTCTCCAGGCCACCAGCCTTTTGTTCAATCGATAATGTTTATTTGGAAATGATATATATTTTCAAGAACTGTACTAAAGAGAGCTGAAAGCAGTGTGGGCTTTGGAAAGTGTACCAGAGTTGAGGCTACAAGGCCTCTTTCAAGCCTCAGATCTCCAATTACATGCCCTGCAGGGTGGCCAGTCACTAACCTGGGTTGAACCTTTGTTTCCTGGCTGAAAAGTGAAGAATAATAACACCTCACAATTGCTTTTGTGAGCATCAATTGTGATAACTGATCATGTGAAGTGCTTCCCCCTCACCGCCCCCATACTTGGGATTGAACCAAGGGGTGCTTTGCCACTGAGCTAAATCCCAAGCCCTTTTCATTTTTTATTTTGCCCAGGCTGGCTTTAAACTTGTGATCCTCCTGTTGAAGCCTCCAAATAGCTGGGATTACAGGAATGTGCCTGGCTCCTGCAAAGTATTATTATTTTTAAAATTATGAAGCATTCTGCAGGATGTAAGGGATTACTGTTGTTATTATTCTTGATCATCTTCCATGTGTCCAACCATTATATAATGTAGTGGATCTTCCTCACACTATTTGAGAGGCTCTGACTAGGTTTTGGAGACTTGTAGTGTGCTCTCTCCGTTCTACATTTCTTGGAGTGGAAATAATACATCAGGCCCTCTGGAAGAGAGGCTGGAGCTCTGGGTTCTTCATCCATCTGTTGTGCAGGCTTTGATGGGTAGCACTGTATGCTTGGTTTTTGTTGAGCTCGGGCAAAATGAATGAAGAATCTCCCATCTCTAAGAATGAATCTGGGAACCTAACTGGGAAAATGGCCTTCTAAGCAGTGATGACAATATGGTGGCAGTCATGTTAACCACAAGGCATCCTAGGAGCTCCAACTGGAGCAGAGATGATTGTCAGCAGGACTTTGTAGACCAAGATATCTCAGGTCAGAATCCTCATGATGGGGGTACCTTTTGCCTTTTGCATTCAAATGTGGGGCAGGATATCCTGGCCATTTCTTTGCTTTAGAATCTTGTGATGGCCTCTGGTTCAACACCACCTGGAATCTTGTCAGGGGAGGAGATGGCCACTTCAAATTCTATTTCTGTCTTACATGTTAGTCATCTGGGTTCTTAATTCATTTCATTATAACTTGTGGGGAAGCTAGGGGATTCTTCAGGGACATTCCTATTCTCAGAGGTGTTTTCAGAACTGTTAATTGGAAAGGAGGTGTACCATGCCCTATTGAAAACAGGAAAGGATGAGTTTCACTTTAAGATCTCTTTCTTGGGTGATCTAAGCTTTCCATTTTGGGGGGTGGCACACATTCACATGGGGGCAAGAGTTAGTTTTTCAACCAGTGATTGGTATCGGGGGGCATGGGCTTTTGGAGTTCTCATGAGGAATCATTTGAGTTTACTAAAGCAACTTTTCTGGCTTACAGGGTGCTGATGGTGGAGATTGGTGAGAATTTGGATAAAAAAGATGTATCATCACTGATTTTCCTCATGAGGGATTACACAGGTCGAGGCAAGGTCTCCAAGGACAAGGTGAGTTTTCTCTTTCTGAGTCATGTTCTCCAGACCCTGTCAGCAATGGGGGTTGCTCCTTGCAGTACAGAAGGGAGGGCAGCAGGCAATCGGCTGCCCTGTTAGTGAGATTCAGACACCTGATGTGACTTTCTCCTAACACCAATGGCAAGAGGATTGGTTTCTGGAGTGAGAAGAAATAGGGGGATGCTATCTTCTGGTGTGGCTTTGGGTGTTTCATTCTTGATGAAAGACTCATCTGTAAACTTCATAGACCTGGCATATATGTTGGTTTTCCTCCCTGGTTTGACAGATCATCTGGCAGGGTTAGGAAGTCCCATTTGCTTGTGCAGAGTGGAGCCAGGTGGGAAGTGCCAGTCTATTCCCATCTTGCTCTCCTGCTGCCATCTATTTCTCTTCAGCTAGATCAGGGTCAGTATGGGGTCATGAGGCTGCATGTGGAAGCATGTGGGGACAGGTCCTTGTGCCCGATATATCTGGGAAATGGTTAAAATAGAGGTGTAGGGTTGAAAGCCAGATGGGGTGAAGATCTTAGGGGTGTCATGATTGCTGGAAGAATATTTAAATTCTAGTTGACCCCACTGGTATTGCTGAGTTCAGGAGAGGCCAACAAAAGCCTGCATTTCTAGTACATGATGGTAGGTCCTCCGGGTGGTTAGATTGCCTCTAAGGACTCTGGTTAGTCATTGCTTAAGAAATTTCTCTTGTTTCTAAATGATCTTAGTTTTATTTCTGAAATCTGGGAATATAGGGTGACTGCATTTCCATGTCAAATGCAAAATGAAAAGTAAAACCAGAACTTCTTTTTTTTATTTCCCCCAATCAACTTCTCTCTTGTTATTTACATATATTTAATTATGTTTACTATTTTTAAAAATAAAAATAGCACTTTGGTAAACAAATGAAAACATAAAAGGAATAAAATACAAAGCAATTCCTTTTTCTGACAGTCTCTGTGCTCAAGGCAAATGAATAGCTAAACTTAGTTCTGGTTTTACCTCTCCACAACAACCTGAGTCAAAATGAGTTGAACTGTCCAGGGCCGATTAGAATAGTTTAAGAACTTTAAAGTTGTATTATTAGGATTTTTCTTATAAAATATTTCCTCCAGCTTCCCTCTTGTTCCCTCTTTTCAGGGAAGTCCTTAGAGTTTTCGGTATGACACCAGCCTGGCCTTTTGGAAGAGAAGGACCTCAGGAGGGTTTTATTTTTAGGCCTGCATTTTCATAATATACCCTGATGACACAAAATGACCCATGTGTCTATCCTCAACCTAGGAATATTTTGGTGGCTAAAGGACTAGCTACCACCTCTTTTTTTGAGTTAAAATTCAGGAGGGTAATTTGCTTAGGGCTGAAATGTCTGATTAGAATCACTGAAGGTCATGTTTTCTTGCTGTTATAAATCGCATGGCCTGGGGTTTGCTTTGGAATCTTATCAGTCAGCTCCACTGACATTTCTTTCTTCTTGGTGGCTCTCTTAGAGTTTCTTGGATCTGGTGATTGATTTGGAGAAACTGAATTTGGTTGCTCCAGATCAATTGGATTTATTAGAAGAATGCCTAAAAAACATCCACAGAATAGACCTGAAGACAAAAGTTCAGAAGTACAAGCAGTCTGGTAAGAAGAATTTTGGCCTCATAGTTATCTAAAGCAAATGTTCTGTGTATGGTGGATATGATTGGTAAAGACTTACTTGTCAGATGTGTAGATAGAATGGAACCTGAATGTCCATAGCCTGCTCTAGCCTGTGGCTACAGATCACATCCATTTCCATCCTCATATCCCTGATCTGCCAGCTCTATGGCCCATACTCACCACCACAGCCCTCTGTCAAGTGCCACCAAGCAGTTCCTAACATTCTGACTCTTAGGAAAGAATCTGTACCCCCATTTCCACAGGCTGGCAAAGCTGTGGACATTCAGGGATGCTGAACCCTACTACCTGTCTCCAGTATTCAGCCTGATGACCACCATTCAAGTCTGGGTGTGTCACTGAGGTTCCATAGCTGCCCTGGATATGTTCCAAGATTCACCAACCCTCCTCATGGAAAAGGGCAATTTCTTCCTTGATAAAGGGGACCAGAGTCACATTGCTTTCTCCCTCATACCTCCACCTCTTTTGTCTTTTAACCTCAGCCTCAATGTGGGCTCTGTTAGCCATTTACGGCCACCATAGGACTTGGCTGAGACCCACTGATCTATTCAGTAGTACTTGTCTACTGTCACGTTTTCAAATGACTGACAGTCAAGAATAGGAGAAGCATTTTTAGTCCATTTTTACTGATGTTTGGTAGAAGAGTCATCTGAGATGATATTTTGAATTCAGTTATGTGGCTGGAAAGTTTGGGATATGTTGAAAGATGGGGATTGATCTTGAGCTGAACCATTGTTGAAGATTCATTTGACAATAATTTATGTATCTTAACTTAGAACTCTCTTCTGTTTTTATAGCTCAAGGAGCTATAAAAGGAGCAGGAACAAGTTATATGACTTCTCTCCACACCTCTCTCCCAAAATTGAGTCTCAAAGATCCTTCATATGGCATAAGGGTGAGTCTGCAGCAAATGTATGGACTTCGAGCATGAAACAGTGTCAGAGCTTTAATAAAAGTATACATATTCTCCTTTAATAATAGTTAAACAAATTGTAATAGAAATGCATATTTGTTTTAAAAATATCTGTAATTTCTTATGATTACAAAGCCAAAAAATGTTTATTGAGCTATGTGGAAAATACAGAGAAACATATAAGGAAGAAACTAAATCTCCTACCTCCCATTACCCAAAGAAACTCTTATTATTTTCAGATATTTCCTTTTATTTTATTCTATGGATATCAGCCTGTATGTCTATATGTATAGTTGAACTTGTTTTTCATTGTTCATTTGAAAATTTAATTTTCCAAATAAAATAGGATGTGCCTACGGACAAAAACTTCAAAACATTCTAAAATAAGTTTTAAAAGTAAGTTTGTCTCCTCCCCCATAAGGCTGACCCCCCCAGTTCCTTTCTTTAGAGCAGCTATTGTTAGCTACTTTCTTCTGTAAAGATAGTTCATGCATATATATTCCATTTTTTCTTTTGTACTATTGGCAGCATACCATGACCATTGTCCTGATCTGAAAATTCTTGGGGATTGTTCTATGTGATTCAGGTGGGACTACCTGTATTTAATCATTATTTTGAATGATTTAAATTTTCTAGATGTATCATAATGTGTTTAGCCATTATTGATGTATACCAATATTGCTTATTGTTATTTATACTGTTTTCAATCTGTTATTACTATAACAATACTGAAAAATAAATATCCCTATGCTCACCTCTCTATGCATTTGCTTTTTACTGAGCTTATTTTAAAAATTTTAGCAAAAATGTTTTGTTATTGAGTGATAAAACAAAAGAATTTTTTTTGATTCAGAAACATAGTCACTTAAGGTTTTTGTTGTGTTAGTAGGTTTTATAGGAATCATCAGAATTGTTTTTGGTTAATCTTTTATCTTGAGAAGAAGAAAATTGGTGTAACCCCCACCCCCTCCTGTGGAGCTGAGGATTGAACCCAGGGCCTCACACATGCTAGGCAAGCACTGTACTACTGATCTACACCCCCACCCCAACATTGGAGTATTCTTATCTTTGTCCATATAAAGTTACATGGAATTTGTAGTGAGGACTTAGGTCAGAAGGGAATGTAATGACCAAATTACAAACACTTTCATAAAAAGTTCATGTTGAAAACATTAACTCCTGTAATATAAATAGTTTCTTGGAGAATATGAGCTGTGAGGGATACCACTGAGCAGTAGAATTTCAGAGCTAAAGTGGATGTTAAAGATAGTACTGTCCCATTGCCCATTGAACAAAATAAGGAAACAGCTGTACAGAAGAGTAAGTGATTGTCCACCTTCACCTGCTGGCAGGATGGGCCTGGTCCATGCTCCTCCTACTACCCTGTGATATAGGCATGCTATAGCTTAGAAATAGTTTTCATTTTTGTCCTGAATTTCTCTACCAAGTCATGAGACAAAGAAATTTAGAATTCAGATCCAGATTTTCTGAGCTTAGTCTGCTATTGTCTATCAAATCATTCTTAGTTAAAATTCTACCATGTTTTTATTGTGGTGTTTCTATTTTGCACTTGAAGGTAAGTTTATTCATTGTATATGTAACCTGTTGGGAAGCCATATGTCTTCTGCTCCAATTTCTTCTTAAACCTGCTATATTTGTTATGTGGCCTTGATCATTCATTCATTTAGTAAGCAGACATTATGACATATGAACTTGGTAACTTTCTTACAAGATTTAGGAACTGAATACCTAGATGTTAGCTCATGTAAGACTGTGAAAGTGCTTCAAAAATTAAAATGATATTAATTTACACAGGATGCAAAGATATAGAATAAAGAAGTTGTATAACTCTACATTATAATAAGTCGAACTTTGATTTTATTTTCTCTCTTTTACAGTATGTAAAAGTGAATGCACATCCCTGTGGGGGGACCAATTTCTATCTAATATGATCAGCCCTTGGCTAAGTCATGGATTCTTTCTGAAAAAAGCAAAAAAAGCAACTTACATGTCTTTCTTTTATTTAGACACACAGACTTAGTTATAGATATAACTTAACAGATAGTGTGCTTCTCTTTTGGTTAGGATAACTTCAGAGAACTGTTTGCAAGCTGAGCATATCAAATGGTTGACAGGGGCTGGGGATGTAGCTCAGCTGGTAGAGTGCTTGCCTGGCAAGCACAAGGCCCTGGGTTCAATCCCCAGCACCACAAAAAAAAAATGTAGCTTTCAAATGGTTGACAGTATGTGGTAGATACTTCACACAGGACCTGTCATCTGAGAAAAGGAACGTTCAATCTTTCATTCTCTGATTAAGCCCACTCTATCCCTCAGAAGTGATTTATCAAGAATTCTTGATTATCAAGAATCAGGTCCACATATTTCTTATGTAGCTAACCAATTATAGAAAAGCAATAATTAAGCATTTATGAAGTGCTTTTGTGCACTTAACATTGTGCTCATTGTGCTTATGTCATTTGATTGTTATAAAAAATCTGTAATGCTATTGTTATCCTCACTTTGAAGACACAGAATCATAGGTTAAATATGACATGTTCAACGTTACATAGCAATTAAATGACAGAATCAGGATGCGTGGCTAAGTGTGTCTGGCCTAGAATTTATACTCTTAGCCTTTCTGTACCTTGACTGTATGATAAAGGAATAATTTGAATGTTAATCTTGTGGTCTAGTAGCTTATTCCAACTTGGAGTTAGTAAAACAACTATACTATATACTATAACATCTGGTTTTATTGAGTTTGTTTTGAAACATTCTAATACAATTGAGCATATTTACAGTTTCATTGTATTTTTGTCTTTTGAAAAAGTTTCCTTGATCTTTAGCAATATAACATGGGATTTATGGAGTTAACAGTTTTGCTATTCTTTAAATAACTTAACTGTGAAGGTGATATTTTTATATTTTTCTTGGGTAAGGATCTTATTGAGATATTTATAGAGGTGTAATATAGTGTGCTTCTGAAAAAACTAACAGAGTGACCTTATTCTTTATATTTGAAGCTCCAGAATGGAAGAAGTAAAGGACAAAAACTTGGGGTATATCTTCAAAGTAAGATGAACTTTTCTTTATATTCATTGTGAACGTTTGATAATTCAAGTAGAAAATGTTGCATTTTTAGGATTGACTGTTTCCTTTATCTATATGTTCTAATTAAGCTCTCAAAAGCAAGGAAGCCCTTAAAATGTATTCAATGGCATTTCTAGTTACTCACTGAATTAGTTCATTTCCATTTGAATATCATCTTACCCTATCAGGTGCATCATCTTGGTTATATTTTTAAGAGATGTGACATTAATCTATCTGAAAAGAAGCTATGACCAGGCCATATTAGCCATTAATCCAGCTATGATAATAAGCAATGTTAAACCAAATATCTGGCAGCAGGAAGAAGAAAGTTGACAGGTTCTTGCTTTATGGACCATTTAATAAATCTAGATAACCTATAAAAGACATCCTCCCTCTCCTAAGAAGAAAGAAAAAAAGTGAAGTTAAAAATTGGTTATTTCAGCACACACAGTCTTTCTTCTTTCTTAAAACATTAGCACTTGATCACATGACATCATTTTGTGTGTGTCTGTGTGGTAATGGGAATTGAACCTAGGGCTTCAAACACGTTCCACATACTATTCTACCACTGAACAACATCCATAGCTGTTTTTAAAATTTTATTTTTTGAGACAGTCTTACTAAGCCACCCAGGCTGGCATTGAATTTGTGATCCCCCTGCCTAGCCTTACAAGTAGCTGGGATTACAGACTGTGCCTGACTCTCTAACATACTTTTTAAAAAGTTTCTTCCTTTGCTTGGGCTGGGATTGTGGCTCAGTGGTAGAATGCATGCCTAGCATGTGTGAAGCGCTGGGTTTGATTTTCAGCACCACATATAAATAAATGAATAAAATAAAGGTCTATCAACATGTAAAAGAATTTTTTTTTTTAAAAAAAAGAGGTTTTCTTTTGTTTGTCTAGAGGATTCCCTGAAGTGAGGGCTGAGACTCACTTTTACCCTGATGAAGCCAGTTGTGCTTCCAGACACCAGGAAGCAGGGATTGATGGGCAGTGATGCAGAACTGCAGTTTTATGTAAGGGGCTTGGAATTTGCCCTGTGTGCAGTGGGGGATCATGACATATTTGAGTAGCACTGTGGCCTGATGGAAGCCTTTGTGTGGCAGGCCCCTTACCAATGCCTTATGACTCAGCCTACTGCTGTGGGTAGCATTTTGGCCAAATTAGCCAGATGGTGTGGCTCATGCCTATCACTCTCTACCTAGTATTCTATTCTACAGCAAAGGTTGTTAAAAAGCTACTTAAGGGCTGGGGATATAGCTCAGTTGGTAGAGTGCTTGCCTTGCAAGCACCTTAAGGCCCTGGGTTCAATCCCCAGCACCATGAAAAAAAAGAAGCTAATTAATTTCTGAATCAACACCATGTTTTTTAAAACACTGGTGAGATGATGAAAATTAGCATTTTGAAAACTAGGGAAGATGTGTGACCTCCTAGGTGTGCCTAGGAATTAGAAACAAGTAGCTTTAACAAGTTCTCCCCCATTGTGTTCCCTGATCACAAACTAATCATAATTACACAGACGATGTAGGTGAGGCTCCTAGCACCCCTGGTGATCCTCCTTGGAAAATTACTTACCTGCTTTTGCCTGAACTTGGTTTATTTACTGATAAGAAGAAAACATTCTGATAAGTTGACCTTAGTCTGATAGTTTAAAATCATCAAAGCAAGTATTATTAATTTAACTTACAAGTAGATTTTGACAGAAAGGTCATGATGATGGTGATAACTACAATTTATTAAGCTCTTTGTAAGTGCTTTATACTGGGGTAGGCATATCACATAGGTTGTTTTGCAGGTTTTTAAAATTTGTTCTGTTAAATAATGATCATTAAAATATAAAAAGAAGCAAAATTTCCTCTTTATTTCAAATATCAGAGATAGCCACTGTTAATGTTTGATTTACATAGCTCTAGACTCTTATGTGAATGATAGGCAGTTGTCCCTCCGTATCTATGAGGGTTGGTTCCAGGATCCTCTATGGATACTCACGTCTGCAGATGCTCAAGTGCCTTCCTCAGAATGGTGTGATATTTGCATGTAATCTTGCACATCCTCTCCTATACTTCAGAACATCTCTAGATTACTTATAATATCTAATCTAATGTAATACTGTGTAAATAGTTATTATACCATATTGTTTAGGGAACAATGATAGTTTAAAAATGCCTGTACATGTTTAGTGTAGTCACAATTCCCACCCCCGGCACCCACATTTACCATCCTTTGTTGGTTGAAAACACAGGGGCAGAACCCATAGATTTGGAGGGCCAACTACATAGGACCATGCAAACACATATGCATATAATGTTTTTAAGTACATGGAATCAATAGTACACATATTTAATGATCAAATTTTTGCTTAATGTATCTTATATATTTTTTCAAGTCAAATACATAAAGATATCTCTTATCTTAAATATTGCAGTGTTCCATTAAATGTACCATAATTGATTTAATCAGTTTTATGTTGGTGGACTCTTAGGTAATTCGTAGTTTGGGTCCATTATGAATAGTTTCAGTAAATATCTTTGATGTACATTTTTCACTCATGCTGTATTAAATCCTTAAAACTTCTAGAAGCAGAATGGTAACTTAAAGATATTGCCAGTTGCCCTTTGAAAAGACTGTTTCAACTTATGTAGTGTTAGCATTTGAAAGTACTCATTTCCTCCAAGCCTTACCAATACTGGAATTGTCTTTGCCTATTTTCAGACTGTATTTCTCATTTTGCAACAGTTTGATAAGGTATATGCAAGTATTTCAGCTTAGAGGTTACTAAGCCCTTAGACTTAAGGAAGTTACTTACCAAGATGATAGAGCTTGTCAGTTATAGTGCTATGGTGTAAGCCAACACCTTAGTGGCTTCAAAACCAGTGATTCCCTCACTTCTGTGGACTAACAAAGTCATTTTTTAATCAGCAAAATTTGCTGTAGGCTTATCTACATTCACCAAGTTAACTTTCCTCTCTTTAGCCATTGACATTTTATTTTATTATCTCCCCATATCAATATGATCTCAATGTCAATATGAAAATACTGGCCTCCTGTTCTAGCAATATGAAAGCATTCTCTTTTCTGTACTTTCTAAGGCTGTTTGCTTTAGGTTTTGTCCACAGTTTCAGAACATGTAGGAGAACACAATATTGTGCAATGAGAATAGTGAATTCTCCTTATCAAGTTAAAACTTGCTGACCACCTATCTTCACCTGGAGAAGGGTAAGGAAGAGGATTCTTTCACTTGCCATTAAGTATTTTTTCAGCACAACCCTAGTATAGCACGGGTGTTTTTTTTTTTTTTTTTTTTTGTTATCAACCAGGTTCTTCAGTGCAAGGTTGGAACCTCAGGGCTGACTATAGGCAGAGAAAGAGAGATAGTTGAAGAAAATAGGCAAAGAGAACAGTTGTGATATAAAGAAACTCAGTCTGCATGGGGCAGGACTTTGTTTGAATGCTTTGTAAAAGTTATTTCTGTCTCATCCCCCAGGACAGCCCGTGAAGACATCCATTCAGGAATCAGGAGCTTCTTTGCCTCAGGTACAGAATAAATTATCTGAGGTGGTATGGTATTATAGGCACAGTGTCTGCAGAGAACACTGACTTCTTTAAAAAATAACTAACCATAAAGAATTATCTGTGATATTGGGACACTCTGAATGTTATTCTTCTGAGAATTCATTTGCCAAGGAAACTTCAATCTAACGAAGTGAAAAATGTTAAAGTGAATTATGTTCGTGAACTTTGGAATGCAGGGTGACTCCAAAGTCCAAAGTCCTCTTGTCTCAGATGAGTGATTGCTGAATGTACAGGAAGGCAGGGACAATACACTGAACCTTGATGTGCTCTGTTTTTTTCTTGGGTTGATATCTCTTCTCCTCAGGAAGAGGCAACAGAAGGTCTACATTTATTTCTACTTGAGGTTACTGTGTAGACCTATGATACATCTTTTTTCTCTGTTTCAAATGATCTTTATTCTATAAAGCTAAGACAAATGCAAAAGGTCTCTAACTTTCATTGAATTTAAGTAAAAACTTAAATAACTTGTTTGTGTTAAGCACATTACACTAACAGAAAAATTTTGGTAATAATGGGAAATGTCAGCTATGATAACTTCAGGCTCTAACTGCTGAGTGACTCATCTGTTAGAGATGTTTAAGGAAATCCAAAAGAAGAGATGGTGTATGTGTGGGGCCTTATGGAAACAGTATAGTATCCAGTCTTTAAGAATCCCTGCCTTTCTTTCCAGCACATACCTGAAGAGAAATACAAGATGAAGAGCAAGCCCCTTGGAATCTGCTTGATAATTGATTGCATTGGCAATGACACAGGTAGGTGTGGAAGTTACAGATTAATTGATGTTTCCCAGTGAGATCATGGCACAGATGAGTTGTATTCATTCGTTCAACATTAGCTTCTATATGACAAAGCATCCGAGACTGTGACTTTTTTTCCATTCATTATAGTGTGGTGTGGGTCAGGCTGGGGAAACTTTGTTCTACATGGCCATTCAGTGGCTCCATCATCTTCCAAGGTCTATTCTGCAGGGTCCTCTGCATCTGGTTGGTAACTGAGGAAAGAGAGAATGTGTGCAGGATCTCAAACAGATATTAGAGACTAGACCTGAAAGTGATATGCATTATTTCCCCCCACATTCTCTTGGTCAGAACTCATTTTTGTGGCTCCAACTAACTGTGGTAGTCTAGCTGTGTGTCAGGAAGAAAATGAAATGAACTTGGGGACCCCAGCATCATCTCTGGCACAAACATAAATTGTGAAGGCTGGTGCTTTAGTCTTGCCTTTCCATCCTGGATGCTATGGCAAGGAAGAGTCCTGGGATTCAAAGGACATCTATAATGGAGGGCATTCTGGCTTCCAGTATTATCAGATGATCTTCACTTTCCTTGGGGACATAAAAAATATAATAATGTGTGTTATTTAGAGGGCTTTGGACATTGTGTGAGCCATGAGTCACTTAGGTGTGCATCCTTTACTTGGTTGTTGATGTACCTGTGGGTCACTGTCCTTTGGATCTGAATAGATTCTTTTTCTCAACTGGGTGTCTGACTCAAACTGAATCACTGGTGATGCATCAAAAGAGAATGAGAGGAGCCCAGATTAGTGGCAGAACATTCTGTTTAATTATTTATCTCTTCCTTGCGGGGATCAATCATCATAGTTCCACATTTTCCAGATTCTCAACATTCTCTTAGAATGAGTCAGAACTATCTTTTAGGTTAACTTAAAAATGTTACCATGGGGAGTATTATGAAAAGAGTCTAAGAGAAGGTCAAATTAGCAAATACAAGACTGAATTTCAGCTACGATCCTGCTTTCTCATATCCTATTTTTGGTCAGATGTGAGATAAGTGCTATAGATAAGTGTCCTTTCTTTTTTAGCTATTAGTGTCCATATAAGAATGAGGGAATAACTTTCCAGTGAGTCATTTTCTGTTTTGAAGGAGATTGTGTAATTGTCCTTTACTTGTGGTTGTAATCATTGTTGTTTGATTCATCAGCAGAAAACTTCCTAACTGGATGTGATGTTCTTTGTTTTATGAATATCTATTGTATTGAAAGAGTCATAAATACAAAGTCATGTCCTGTTATGAATTGAAAACTCAGTTATTTGTGGCTAAAATCCAGTGTCTGTGCTTGTATTCTTTTCTGAGTTGTGGCTCTTTTGCAGACAGAGACTAAATGCATATTTGTGTTTTTCTGCATTATAAAAGTGTGGTCAGAGGTGGGTCCTGGAATCTCATTGGCATGATGACCTAGATTGTGACCTTGGGCAACTTTTCTACCTATTTTAAGGCTCAGTTGTAAAGTGAATTAATAATAGGACCTACCTCATAGAGTGGTTGGGCAGAGTTCATACTTATGAAAAGCCTAGAACAGTGGCTGGCATATTATCACCATGTACTAATGCCAGCTAACATTATTTTCTCATTTTGTTTAATTTTAATTGCATACTAACTATGCAAAAACTCACCAAGGCTTTATGCTTGGCACATGAAATCTGATTTCAGAGAAGTGAGGGACCAGGAAACTAAGGACCTGAGGCCTGCACTGAGCTCAAGAGTGAGTAGGACATGTCCCCACAGGTGTGGCACACTGAAATGGAGGCAGTTACCTGACAGGGCATGAATTCTTGGGGGAAAACCCACGTGGACCATTTCTGCCAGTCATCAGTCTCAATGGGCTTGGCAGAGAAGGAAAATCCAAGTATAAAAGCCAGAGTGTAGTGAGGCAGAGACCTGATAAGAAAGAAAGATGGCAAAGGAGGATAGAATTGGAGGTAGAGCTTGGGGCATCACCTTTAGCCTGAAATATGAGCAGATACTGGCTTTGGGTGCATTGATAGATCCGTTTCCTACCCTTTGGCTACTGATGAGTCTGTGTGTGAACCCCAGGAGACAAAATGGTAGCTCCAGGCAGCAAGTCCTTCCTGGTCAGTAGACTCCTTTCAAGTTTACTATCTCAACAGTAGAGTTCTGGGCCAGATTGGGCCTGGTCAGTAAAGGGTATTCCAGATGCTCATCGCTGCCCTTCCCCTGAGGATCAGTGTTCTTTTAACTCAAGGCCTTCATGCCTCTGGGAACAAAACAGGTAATTTTGCTTAAGGCACAGGTGGCTGATCAACAGGTAAGAAACAGGACTGCACACTTCTACTCAAATTGGGTACTTATTCACTTGGCTTAGGCTCAGAGCAGCAGTTAATTATCATGAAGTGGAAGGACACGCTCTCCACTTCTCATACGCTCTCTCAAGGCCTCCAGGTGTTTTTCCACACCCTTGCCTTCTGGGGACTTCTCACTGAGAACTCTGGATCTGGAATCCTGCTTTGGTAGAAAGTAGTCATTATCAGGGGGAGCATACTTCATTTCCACCTTATCAGTGGTTGGTGGTCTTCATGTATAGTGATTATGTGGGGCTTCCTTTGTCTGATTATCTTTGCTAACTTTGATGTCGAACAGAAAGAATCAGGTAATAAATGAATCGACAAAATCATTGTCAAGCTCACTGCCAAATGAAATAAGGGCACTGGAGGAAATTAGCGGTAATGGGATCAGACTAAGGTGGGATGGGAGTGTATAATTTATTAAAAATCCACTACAGCTGGGTGCAGTGGCACATGCCTGTAATCTCAGAGGCATGGGAGGCTGAGGCAGCAGGATTGCAATTCAAAGCCAGCTTCAGCAACTTAGTGAGAACCTGTCTCAAAATATAAAAAGGGCTAAGGATGTGGATCAGTGGTTAAGCATCCCTGTGTCAATTCTGGGTACCAAAAAAAAAATATATATATATATATATATTTATACATATATACACACACACACACACACATATATTTGTATATCTCCACTACATTCCAGATATTTTGCTAATTGCTTGGCATGAATTTTCACTGAATCCTCATAAATAGTAGTGTAAGATAGGTACTATTATCTCCATTTTCAAAGTGAGCAAGCTGAACAGTGAACTACATTCCTAATTTTTCTAGTATGGAGAGATCTAGGATTCAAAAGCCTAAGGTTTAAACCACTTTGCTTCAATGTAAATTCCATCAGCAAGGATGGAGTTGTTTACTTATCTCTTTTTATGTGTCTCCGATACCTGGAACAGTACCTGGCACATAGGTGCTCAGTGAGTATTTGTTAGGTGAACAAATGAAGGAATATGCTTTTCTAGTGTCAGTGTGTTCCCAAAGCCATTCCTTTTTATCTTGAGAGTTTAGCAGACTCCCTCCTGTTTTTTCCTTCTAGCCTCAAAAAACTAGACTTCCATCCAAAGAGTATGCCAGTCCCCTAAATATTTATATTTATTATTTTCCTTATCCAATAAATGTTTATTGAGCACATACTCTGTACAAAGTACCACCCTTGGCCCAGCGCAAAGCCAATATGGAGGTAATGAGGTGGAATCTGCTTTTGAAGCCAGGTTGTTAGTAAAGACAGGTTCTTTGTGACCTGCTCTTCAGAAAAATCCTTATAGGGGTCAGTAACCTCTTCTTGAGGCAGACATTAATGCTTAGGGATTTGGGACTAATTATGTCAGTTTGGTAGAATTAAAAAACAAGTCTATGGTGACTTGTTGTCTGTGTCAGTGATCTAGCAAAGCTTGGCCTATTCTGGGCCCTGATGGACTGTCTGAGCATCAGATCTCTTTATCTTGATAGAAATGTAGAAACAAATATATCACATCACTGATGGGTTAACTTTGGGGGTTGGGCTGAATCTCCTGATGTTTTCCTGGCTTTTGAGTAAAATATGGTGTTTGCAGATTTTAAGAGAAAGGTTTCTTTCCCCTTCTTTTTTCTTCTCTGCTATTTCTGATAAGCTTGGCTTTTTTTCCTGTACTTTAAATCGGGCTAACTCTTCAATTTTTCTAGCAGACACTGCAGGTTTCCTCTTCTAACAGGGCAGCAGGAGTACAGTGGAGACCCTTTGCTGGTGCTGCTGCCTTGAACTTGAACTCTTGGCTTTCCTTTCCTCTTTCTCTTTTGATGGAATAGGCAGAATCCTGAACAAGTAGCATTTTCCTGTAGTAACTCTTATAGGAAAATCTCTGCAAGGGGATCAGAACAACCACTGAGGCTTCTGCTCATGAGCTACAAAGACAAGTGGCAAGTGACATCTGAGATAGTGGGTGGAGGCTTTATTCAGATGGAGCAGTAACCACATGCTTCTGGCCAGCTGGAAAGCCAAGGCAGTGGAGCCTCCTTGTTCCCTGCTCCTGGGATTACTGTATTATTATGGAAGGCTTCTGTGGGGGCAAGCACCATGACTCTGCAGTCACTTTTTTTTTTTTTCCTTCTGGGCATTCTTATCCTCTGGGACTAAGCAGCTATTTACTTGAAAGCCTACTATCATTAATGGAATTTCTCTTCAAGTCAGTCACTCAGAGGCTGCCCTACTTAGCAATCCCCATTTCACAGAGACCATAAATTTACTGTGTATGTAAGAATTATATCCACGATCCCTGTAGGAGGACCCTGTTATTTCAGAATTTAGAAGTTTCTAGAGTTTGGGAAGATGACATGCTACATATACTGTAATTTATAGAACACTCCAGTGGGGCCCAGGATAGCACTCCATAATCAAATATGTTAATATTTTGGTAGCAAAGTGAATGAATATTCACCACTAAATGGGATAGATCTCACCAGTTCAGAAAAGGTTTTGTCACCACATGATGTGGGAGAAAGAACTTAAGGTTTTCTGAGCTTTCAAGGTCCTAGAATTGTGGATGAGAGGTTCTAGATATGTGGAAGAACCAAGTATTTTTAGGTTGTCTGGGTCACTCCGAAAACCTCTCTTGACATGCAGCTGACATATTTATTTTTGCTATCATATTTTCTCCAAATAAAAGTTGGTCTGGAAGGAATCACTGGTAATCATCTGTGCCTTATGAAGAAGACATTTAAAAGTAGTTTATAATTTTAAGTGTGTGTAGATTGTGTAGTGAAGCCTCCTTGGCTTAGCTAAACAAGCTGGATGTATGCCAGGCAATTCTGCTCCCACCTCCTCAGTCAGTCTTCCATCTGTGCTTTCGTTCATCATCAAATCTACTTGGTGGTGGAGGGGTGGGGTCCGTGGCCCTGCTTTTTCGGGTCTCAGTTTAAATGATACCTTTTCCATGGTGCCATCTCCAGGGTCTCAGATCACACTGATCTTGCTTCTCGAACCACCTACTTTTCCTAGAATCGTACTGAACCACGTGACATTTCGATCATTGTTCTTCATACATGTATAGGCATTATTTCTCCAAGATTACAGCTCCTTTAAGGACAGGAACTACCTGTGTGCTTGATCTGTATCCCTTATCCCAATGTTTCTCTAAGGTAATGAATGGAACTTAGTAAAACCCAAGTTCTGCTTTGGTCAGGTCAATTTGAGAAACGCTCTATAATCGTTCCCCTCTCAGAGATTCACAAAGCATATCCGCCTTGTAAGGGGTCAGGGAAGTCCTGTATAGAACTATTTTGACCTTGTCAATCTTGCATTTCCCACACAATTGGACCTCAGAATTCCTGTTCCCACTCAGAATACCCTGCCCATCTTGTATTCTGCTCATGTGCTTTATGTTTATTGAACCTGACTGAGTAAGGATGTTTGATAAATGATTATAAATTCTCTCTTTCTTAATTATTCTATACATTTACTTAATGGAGCCCTTTTCAGGGAAATTGTCAAGACAAATTGCCCGCATTTAGAAAGAAGTGAATTCTCAATTAATGTGGTCATGACATTTCACTGGATTAAGTTCCTTGGGCTTGATCATGATCGCCCAAACCTGTGAGTGGTGCTGATCATGGCCCTTCCACCAGCATCCCTGTACTTCCTGCAAGGCCAGAAGAAAACCTATATTTCAGGAGGTTCTTCTAAGGAACAGTTGAAGTTGACCAAACTATGTCTTGGGTGGGAGTGGGAAGTCCAGGCTGTGTAGAAAGAGAAGTGGGACTTCTGCTTTTTGTTGAAGTTATTTTCCAAACTCAGCACCCAAGTTTTAATTCCCCTATTTGTTGGCAAAAGCATGACAGTAAAGTGGTACTTGGGACACAGAATCTGTCTGCCCTGAATCTGTTTTAGTTGAGAATGTAGAGGACTCCTCAAGAGGCCCCATAGGCTCCTTGGCTTGGAGTTAGAAATGGCTTCATTTATCTTCCTTATGATTAGTCTTTGAGTAAATACTCAGTTTGGAAGCATCTTTACAGAAATCCCATTGGATCCTCACAGATACCTTTTGAAGAACATAGTTTAGTCTCTATCCCAGGTACTTGGGAGTCTAAAGGAGGAGGATCACAAGTTCGAAGCTGCCTGGGTAACTTAGAGATACTCAGTCTCAAAAATAAGATTTTTTTTTTTTGGTACTGGGGATTGAACCCAGGGGCATTCCACCACTGAGCCACATCCCCAGCCCTATTTTGTATTTTATTTAGAGACAGGGTCTCACTGAGTTGCTTAGGGCCTCGCTAAGTTGCTGAGGTTGGCTTTGAACTTTCAATCCTCCTGCCTCAGCTTCCCAAGTGCTGGGATTACAGGTGTGTGCCACTGCTCCGGCAAAAAATAAGATTTGAAAGGGCTATGGGTGTGGCTCAGTGATAGCGCACCTGCCTAGCTTGCTTGTGGCCTTGGGTTTGATCCCCACCCACCAAAGGACATAAAACAAACAAACCTACATGGTTTAGGTATTAGTATTAATCTCATTTTACAGATGAATAAACAGAGCTGTAATTTACTGGGTCATACTGTCATCAAGCCCCTTCACTCTGTAAATTAAGCTGGGTTGTCTGCTCTTGTTGACCCAAAAAGGGAAACAACAAATGCCAGCTTCTATCCCCGCCCACCCTACCTTACCATCTAACAGAGGAAAGTACATACTAACCAGCAAGCTGTGACTTTAGGTTGTGTCTGTCGAGTGACTTCCTCTTGCCAGAGGGATATTGGAGAGCTGCTCTGTCTTGTTTGGAGGCCCATCCAGGTTTGGTGTTCTTCTTGGCCCCATTTGTGTCATCTGGGACTGGTTTTGGTTTTATCTCTGCCTTTAGCTTTTCCCTCTCCTGTTATTTTAAGTAAGGTTTTCCTGCCCCAGACTCCATTCCCATTCCCTTCTTAGTCCATCTGTTAATATAGATCAGTCCTCCTCTAAGATCAGACAAGGTGGAGGCCTGAGGAGGAGGAGGAGGGGGAGGAGGCTGAACTTAAAAACCGATGTTGTAGTTCCAAGACTGGTTCCTCTTTTGCCTTGTACCACACAGCTGCCTGCTGGTTGCCACATGACAGGGACAACACCAGGGAACCCAGATAAAGGAGAGAACTAGAAGGCACCAGGACAGCATTTCCGTCCCATCCCCATATAGAAGCATGTCAGGGACTGTGGTGAGCTCTCCTTCAAGGACTTTGATAAGGAAGGGCATTGATCAGTGAAGAGAGAGAGTTTTGAAGGAAGGGAACCAGCTGGAGATGACAAGTAAACCAGAGAACTTTGAATCCATTTCCCTGTTTGCTTCTGCCCCCTAGAGGAGAGAACACTCCATGAAGAGAACCGTGTGTCATGACAGGAAGTGTTTGGAAGGAGATGGCAGGACTGCTCTCCTAGACCATATTATCTTGTCCTGTCCTCTGTCTAGCCTGGGTGTGTACTGGGCACTGAAGCCTTAGCACACCCTGGGAAGATGGGTAGGGTCAGTACAGCCAGGCCTTTCCACCACATGAGAGGGCAAGTGCATTAACAGGTTATCAGCAACCTGTGAATCATGTCCCCCATTTCCTTGATATTAATGCTTATTCATTACAGGTTTAAGAACCTTCCTTGTATCTCTTCATTATTATAGGATATAATAATTTATTTTTTTCTCACTTCACTGTGATCCAAGCAAGCAAAAGAATAAAGTAACGACTGTCTTAAGTAATGGTGACTATCATCCCCTTTTACTGATAGGAGTCAAAGGACTCATCTCATGAATTATTTATCTAACAAGGTGTACAAATCACTTCAAAATTTAGTGACTTAAAACCCTGATACTAATTTAATTATATTTCTCACAATTTCTGTAGGTCAGGAGTTTAGGATCAGCTTAGCTGGGTTATTCCAGCCCATTTTTCTGGTGAGGTTGTGGTGAGTTGTCAGTGAGGGCCCACTGAAAACTTGGTTGGGATTGGAGGATCCACTGCTAAGGAGGTTCATTCCCATGGCTGAGAAGCTGGTGCTGACTGTTGGTGTGAGGCTTCAGTTCTTCTGCCTGTGAGTCTCTCCAAGGTGATAGCTGCCTGAGTGTTCTCACGGTCGATTCATTCAAAAAAGAGAGTCAAGTAGAAGTTATATCCTTTTGATGATTCAGCTTTGTCAGTCACATGCTATCACTTCTGCCATAAAATTAGAGAAATGTAATGGATGGATCAAAAGAACATGGGATTTTTTGGGTGGGCAGGGGGGTCCCAGGGATTTAACTCAGGGGCACTGGGCCACTGAGCCACATCTCCAGTCCTACTTTGGATTTTTTTTAGAGAAAGGGTCTCACTGAGTTGCTTAGCACCTTGCTTTTGCTGAGGCTGGCGTTGAATTTGAGATCCTCCTGCCTCAGCCTACTAAATTGCTGGGATTACAGGCATTTGCCACACACCCAGCAGAATTGGGATTTTTGAATAGGGAAGAGAAAAAAAAATTCTGCTTTCTTTTAAAAAAGATATAAATTGATTTATGAGGATGTGTTTATTCTTTCACTAAGGGCAGACTGAGCAGATGAGAAAGATGAACTTGGTTGTATCTGTAGGGCCATTGAAACTTCTAGAAGATGGACAAAAAGATTCTAAATTAGAATGGGAACTAATATTTTCTGAGCAACCAGAGTTTATTTGCTGTTTAATCCTCACAGCAGTCTTATAAGGTGAATTGTCATTCCTGCTAAAGCCAAGGAATCCCACTTTTTTAAAGTCATATAGCCTAAGATGGCATAAGGTCAGGGCTGTCTGGATTAATGTCTGCTCTTGTCACTACCTTACACTGCCCCTCAGGATGCCTGGGAGAAGAATCTTTGGGGGTATTACAGGGAATCTTGGCCATGACTCAGCTGCTCCAGCAGAGGTTGGTCACACTGGGAAGCAGATTGTGATAGGGACTGGGAAGTCCAGAAAGGGTCTTGACTTAAACCAAGGGGCTTCTGAATCAGCCCATGGCAGTTTGGGGGAACTCATGACCTGTGCTGCCATTTCTGCAGCCATTTGGAACTAGGCTTGAATTTGTACTCTGCAAACACTTCCATTCCAACATATATGGGTTATTGTTAAGACTTGTTATTTTAAGAAAGAGCCTTTTGAAAAATCCCCAAGTTTGTTTCAGTTGAAAAGAAAAAGGGTTTGTTCTTGTTTGATTGGACTGGAGTGGGCTCAGTCTGTGCCTATGGCCACATATGCTGGTGGTGTCCGGCAGAAGCGGTGGTGTAGTAGAGAACAGACCATCCTTGTCAACCTGGAGCATGAAAATCACATATTTAATGTTTCAGATTTTTTCTGTCCCTCCTGTCCCAGTTTTCAGGCCCCTTAAAATATTGTCCCACAGAAACGAAGAAGAAAAGGATTCCTACCCAGTTCCTAGCACCCCAGTTCCTTGGGCTTTTCTGACTCCAATGTTGTTTTCCATGTTTGTTTATTTTCTCCAGAAGTTCTTCGTCACACCTTCACTTCCCTAGGCTATGAAGTCCAAAATTTTTTGCATCTTTCTGTGAAAGATATAAAAGATATACTTCACCAAGTTGCCAAACTGCCCCAACACCGAGACCATGACAGCTTTGTGTGTGTCCTGGTGAGCCGAGGAGGTTCTCAAAGTGTGTTTGGCGTGGATGAGACTCGCTCAGGTTTATCCTTGCATCATATCAGAAGGATATTCATGGGGGACAAATGTCCTTCCCTCATAGGGAAACCAAAGCTCTTTTTTATTCAGAACTATGTGGTGTCAGAAAGCCAGCCAGAAGACAGCAGTCTGCTGGAGGTCGATAGTCCTGCGGTGACCAATGTGGAATCCAAGGAACCAAAGCTTGGGCCAAGCACAGTTCACCGAGAAGCTGACTTCTTCTGGAGCCTGTGCACTGCAAATGTGTCCCTGCTGGAGCAGTCCTCTAGTTCACCCTCCTTCTACCTGCAGAGCCTCTCCCAGAAGCTGAAGCAGGAAAGGTGAGCCACCTAGGAGGGGATCAATCCTGACCTCTTGTTTATTGTCCTGCTACCAAGATGTTCAATGTCATGTTTGATGCCCTTCATGGAGGAAAGGGATTTTTCCTTCCCCATCAGGTTTGTCTTAGGATCATAATATAGACCCAGCACAACTTATGAGCACTTTGTGTGATTCATCTTACAGTTTGGATATTTTTCTTTAAAGCTCAGAAATTTAAAAAAAATTTTTACTACAAAAGCATATATAAAATCATAAATGTAGATGCTGAAAACAGAATGTAGCAAGCATTTATAATCCTCCTAAGGAGAATGATCCTCTATTAACCAAAGGTTAGTGTACTGCCTTCCAGCTGTTTTTTTTCTGGGGGGAAGGGGATTTCCACACAATCATAGATACAACCCAGATGGAATCATCATCTATTATTACTTTACATCCTGTTTTTAGTTTGCTTAATGGTAGATCACAAAGGTTTTTGCATGTCATTAATCACATTTAGACAACATTATTTTAATGTCTGCAGAGCAGCCAGCGATATGGCTAGAGCTTGTTTTACTCAAATGACCTTCAGTCATCAGATTGTGTTTTGCTTTTACACAAAGAAAGTGTTAAAAATATCATTAAAGCTTGACATCCTGCTTATAAAAATTGTTTCCGTGGAATTCCCAGACATGGAACCACTGTGTCAAAGGGCATGCTAGCTTTGACCTGATCCTCTTCATATGCCAGCCTCACGTGAGTGTCACTGTGTCCCTGAATTCTCACTAATACTACATGCTGTTTTGTTTTTCCATGTTTTAACAGTTTGAGGAGTGAAAAATGGTATCTGACTGTTCACGTCTGCAGATTGTTGTGATATACAATAATCTCCCATATCTGAGGTTTTGCTTTCTCTGATTTCAGTTACCCAATCACTATCGTCTGGAAATATTAGGTGGAAAATTCCAGAAATAACTAACTCATAAATTTTCACAGAACATTTTACACAGAATATTGTTGTAATTGTTCTATTTTATTATTATTATTGTTAATCTCTTTCTGTGCCTAATATCAAATTAAGGTTTATCATAGGTATGTAGTCTTGGAAAAAAGCATAGTATTTGCAGTGTAGATGTGTGGAGCTAGCTGTGGATTCATGTACCTACTGAAGGTCTTAGAAGTATCCCCTGTGGATAAGGGGGCTGCTATAAACATTTTTGATGTTTATTGGAAGAATGCTTTCCTGAAGGAAACATTGGCATCCTAGTTTCCAGATAGGCTGAATGAAGCCACAGTGCATCTCAAGTGCAAGATTAGTTGGCCTTTGTAGTTATCTCCTAATTATAATTGAGAATGATATTTCTGAGCCATCTATTGAATGCATTCTGGGTTGCAGATCTGAAGACCCAGGAACAAATATCATAACTTTCTCTCCCCAGCCTGTTCCATCGCGGCTTAGCAGGAAGGGAAGGGCCATACCAGAAACAAATAGAACTTCAAAGGTAGATGCTCCATAAGCCAGTGGTATTATTGGCCTTTTATGCCCATTCTGCCTTTGCATAGTTGACCCACGTGGCTTATCATTCAGCCAGTGTGTTCTCAGAGTAAAATTCTGCTCTTGCAGGGAGGGAACTGTGGCTGTTGGACCAGTGCCACCAGCTGGTTTGGGATCATTGGTGAAACATCTTGTGAAGTGTCTAGAAAGGAACAGTTTCAAAGAACTTTCACATCTGTTGGCTTATTTCGCCCTAATGACAATCTGTCTTCTCTTTGATATTTGCATCGCATTAAAATTAGCCTTTCTCATTTTCTCCAGAAAACGCCCACTTCTTGATCTTCACCTTGACCTCAACCACAGAGTGTATGATTGGAACAGTAAAGTTTCTGCCAAGGAGAAGTATTATCTCTTTTCACAGCACACCCTGAGAAAGAAACTCATCCTGTCTCCCATTTGAAAACCCAAAGCCTTTCTTCGCCTGGAGGTCTCCATCTCTAGAGAGAGAGAGTGGTTTCGAAGCATGCATGCATGTGAGTGGTATGTGGGATAAGATCCTGTTCAGTGCTGAAATGACCCTCTGTGAGGAGTGCTTGACTGGAAGAAGGATTTGAACTGTCTGAGAAGGTGTTGGCTTCTGTTGCTGAAATAGCTGGCCAGGTCAACTTTGGGAGGAAAAGCTTCAAAACTTTAAAAATTGAGCACTATTGAATTGGGGAAGTAACATCAAGTGAACCAGAGATACAAAAATAAGCTTTTAGAGTGTGTCCAATTAGCCTGTGGGTATCCATACTCCATCTAAAAAAGTAAAATATGCCAGGTGCGGTGGCGCACGCCTGTAATCCCAGCACCTTGGGAGGCTGAGGCAGGAGGATTGCAAGTTCAAAGCCACCAGCCTCAGCAACTTAGCAAGGCCCTGAGCAACTCAGTGAGACCCTGTCTCTAAATAAATAAAATACAAAATAGGACTGGGGATGTGGCTCAGGGTCAAGTACTCCTGAGTTCAATCCCTGGTACCAATAAATAAATAAATAAATAAATAAATAAATAAATAAATAAATAAAATATAAATACAGAGTGAGCAAATCAGAATACAGCAAACACAATCTTACCTCCTAGAAACAACCACAGTTAACCAAAACTTTGTGCATCACCTCGCAAACTTTTTTCTGCACGCAAGATTTGAATGTAAGATAGGGGCTATCTTAGTCCATTTGGCCAGCTACACAAAATGACTATGGACTGGGTAGCTTAAACAGCACACATTTATTTTTCACAGTTCTGGAGGCTAGCAAGTGCAAGGTGCTGGCAGATCTTGTGTCTGGTGAGGGCCCTCTTCTTGGTTTTCAGAGGGCTGTCTTCAGTTTTCACAAGGCAGAGAGAGAGAGAGAAAGAGAGAGAGAGAGAGACAAAGAAGAGAGGAGAAGGGAGAGGGGAGAGGGCAGTTGGGAGAGAGTTAGGGGGAGGGGTGCCTCAGAGTTGTTCTGAGGATGAAATGAAGCTTGCTTGAGTGTGTTTGGTTAGGCTGTTGAATGTGAGCTGCTAGGAAGGTTGAACCAAATCTTGAAGAATTGAAGTCTTTGAGCAGGTTGAGATGGAGATGAGGAAGTGTTGCAGAAGACATGAATCAAGTGAGGGAGCACTTGTGAGAGAGCCCAGTGAGATAGTGTGAATAATAGTGAGTGGTAGCTGGGAGATGGCTGTTATGCATGGGAAGAACTTGAAAGCCAACTTTCTTTGTCTTTCAGTCAGTTGTCAGGTATTTTAATTTCCTTATTTGATTCCTTCTTTTATACTTATATATAAGCATTGGATTATCAAGTACTTTTTCTTTTTCACTGTGTAGAGTCTTTAATGAAATATTTTTGATATAATAAACAGCAATTATATATAAACAAAAATCAATACTGTTGTATTCACAAATGAAATGTCTATTTTATTTATTAAACTTATTTATTGCCAGTTTAAATAAAATGTTCTAAAATATACATGAAGACTCTTAAAATATTTCTTTAAGGCATTACCCTAAATATAAGGGATAAGAGAGAACATCATTGGTGGATTGGAGGAAGTCTGCACTTTCCAGTTGCTCCACAACTTGGGATTCAAACCATGGGAATACTGCTTACTAAGATGGGTGACTGAGGGAATTCACTGAAATTCAGTAGCCAATGATCAGATACAGAGAGACTCCGAAATTCTGGTGTTTCAAACAGAGGACAAGAAAGAGCTCATCAGAACCAACTGAGAGTGGCAGCACCTCCAGGTCACTACAGAGAGGAGGGACAGCACTCAGGGAAAGAGAAACAGCAGGCAAATTTGGCACTGGAACACCTCTAGCATAAAAAGGCAGTTGGACCTTAGCTGATTCAGAGGGTGCACAGAAAGTTGATGTTTAAAGAATGCCCCAGGTCTCTCACCTTGGCAGCTGAGGCAGGGAGATAACTGGTGGAGGTTGTGAAGGAGCCTGTTGCTGCAGGAACCCAGGGTAGCGTAGTGAATACTGCTGCAATGTCCTAGCCAGTGTTTACTGTGGCATAGAGTACACCTGGCAATTGAAACAGGCACAGCGAAGATTGTAACCATGGGGATTTAAGTCAGAGATACAAAGGGGAGTACAAATCTTTCCCTTCAGGTGTGGTGGCTTGGGCCACCAGCTGAAGAGGGTCAGGAGACCTAAGAGGCAGATATTAGCCCTGGAAGGCCATATTCACTGGTAGCGGAGTGTCTGAGATCTGCTGTGCCCCTTTCACCCAGGGTGGTTGGTTATCCAGCCCTACAAGTAGAATTCTGGGGAGGCCCTTGAGATCCAGATGCCCAGAAGAGATCAGCATCTACCTGGCCCTTGGTATGTATTGATCTAATTTCTCTGGTGTAGATACCACTTGACAAAGTTCCAAATTTCTGATCAGAGCTAGACTTCCCATTTAGAACTCTGCAGCAGCTCCACTCTGGAGTGCATTTATCTAGTCTGTCCAGATTAAACTCCAACAGACAGTACTTCCCATTCCATTCTATCTTGTATTGGTGAGTAGGGAAGCTGAGAACCATTTCAACCGGTTTTGGTTTTAGGCCACTCCAGTCAGCAGCTTGATGAGCAACACAAAATGAGCAAGGGTTTAATAACCTCCAGTCCTTGCTCTCTCTAAGGGGTGCATAACCAAGAAGAAATGGAAAGAAGGACAGTCTGGTAGTTTGGTAGAGAGGTGAACAGCTATCCTTGTTCAACAGTTTTGACCACCTCAGTGGATGTAATTCTTTAATTTTTCTTTAAGATTTTTTTCATGTGTTTGCTGATTGACATATGTATGTGTATTTCTTTGTTATCATTTTTTCTTTTTATTATCTTTTTTTTTGGGGGGGGGTGGGAGTACCAGGGATTGAACTCAGGGGCACTTGGCCACTGAGCCACATCCCCCACCCTGTTTTGTATTTTATTTAGAGACAGGGTCTCACTGATTTGCTAAGTACTATGCTTTTGCTGAGGCTGGCTTTGAACTTGTGATACTCTTGCCTCAGCCATCGAAGTTGCTGGGATTACAGGTATGAGCCACCAAGTCCAACCTTTTTATTATCTTTTTTTGTTTTATTTTGCTTTTGTTTTTGTTTTCATTTGTTTTGATTTCTTTTTTTTTTTTTTGATACTGGGGATTGAACCCAGGACACTCAACCACTGAGCCACATCCCTACCCCTTTTTATATTTTATTTAGAGACAGGGTCTTACAAAGTTGCTTAGGACTTGCTAAGTTGCTTAGGCTGGCTTTTTAACTCAGGATCCTCCTGCCTCAGCCTCCCCAGCTACTGGGATTACAGGCGTGCATCATTGTGTTTGGCTTGTTTTGTTTTTTGAAGGCTTTTTAAGTTTTAGTTTTCATCTCTTATTACTTTTTCTACTTTCTTTTCCCTGTAACAACCAGATTTTCTTCTTTTTCTCTTTCTGTATTTTGTTTCTTTTATTTTTTCCTCTCTCCTTTATGATCTTCACATGCTATTTCTCTTCTGTTTTCTCTCTTTTCACCTTTTGAATATTCTAAACTTTCTTTTGCCTTCCTATCCCATTTTATTTTCTCTGAATTATCTGTATTTTTACCATCTTTAAAAACTATTTAGTTTGTATAACTTCTGCCCCCATCATTTATGTTGCAGTGGTCGGTGGTATTATGAATGTTGTAGTTGACACCTGCAGTTTACTTTAATGCCATAGCTAGTTCATGGCTGTTGTTTGTTGTTCCTTCTGCTAATTTCTGACCCTACCATTCTTGTTTGTGTGGTTATGGTATGTACCTGGTATGTACCTGGGACTTACTCTAATGTTGCATATTGTTTTCTGCCCTTGTTGCTGGTTTTTATACCCCCCTTTTCTGTGTGGAACTGGAAATCTAGTGTGACACTACAAGTTCATGGACTGGATATTATACTGCTGGGCTACACCCCAAATCCAGTTAAAAGACAGCACACTTGCTCCACGTACAACCCAACCCCACTCAAACTTCAACAATACTTTAACACACACAAAATGGGGAGCAAAAAACTCCAAAAGAGGACCTCAGTATAAACAGCTAGGAAAGGGCCTCAGGTCCCACTTATGGACATCTGCTTCTATGGCAGATGTGGACATCACACCTTTATGGTGCCTCAACCTAGAGCACTGCTAAATATAGACATACAGACTTGTCAAGTTTAGAAGAGCAACTACAGAGGGTATACCTTATATGTCCTGCTGTATACAACACAACTGCCTGATCGGCAGAAGGACCATACTCTTGTGTGTCCTACAGAAAAATGGGATCCTCAAGCTCCAACACAGTACAGTGCTGTATCAAGGTGTACTGATCACTTGCCCAAATAATCAGGGAGACTATACTACAAAACCCACTTGGAATATATTCAGCAATTTGCAACACTTGATGTCCCAGAACACATTACCAAGAGAAGGCTGTACCCTTAAAAAGGCCCTCACATCAAAGTAGAAGAGAAATCCATCTCAACAGGTGAACAAATCATAACACAAACCAGGAATATAAGAAATGTAACAAAACAAGGTAACATGACACCCCCTAAGGTTTATAACTTATCAGCAACTGACTCCAAAGATATTGAAGTAGATGGAAATACCGGATTAAGAATTCAAAAGAATGCCAGGTGTGTTGGCACACACCTGCAATCCCAGCTACTTGGGAGGCTGAGGCAGGAGGATTGCAAGTTCAAAAGCCTGGCTCAGCAACTTAGCAAGGACCTATGCAACTCAGTGATATCTTGTCTCAAAACAACATAAAAAGGGCTGGGGATGTGGCTTGGTGGTAAAGCACCCTGGGTTAAATCCCCAATACTGCCCCACTCAAATAATCAAAAGAATGATTATAAAAGTATCAGCAAATTCCAAGAGAAAATAGGAAAACAAATGAATCAAGGCAGTCAGTTCAGGATATGAATGACAACTTTGAGAGAGAGATACTGAAAAAGAACCAAACAGATATCACGAAAATGAAAGGTACAATAAATCAAACAAAAATTCAGTAGAAACTCCTTTAGAGAAGACCAAATAGGAAACAGAATCTCAGAGCTGGAAAACAAAGTGGCTAGCCTTGAATATTCAGATAGTATTAAAGTAAAGAAAATAAATAACCATGATCAAAATATACAAGAACTCTGGGGCATTAGGAGACCAAATTGAAGAACCACTGGAACTGAAGAGGGATCTGAGACACAGGCTAATGGCATAGATAACCTTTTCATGGAAATAATAACAAAATTTTCCAAACCTTGGAAATGAGATGGACATCTAGATACAGGAGACATGCAGAACCTCAAATAGACAAGACCAAAAAAGAACTTTATCATGACACATTATAATCAAAATGCCCAACACACAGAACAAGGATAGACTCTTAAAAGCTTCAAGAGAAAAATATAATGTCACATGTAGAGGTAAGCCAACAAGAATTACTTGTGGTTTCTCAACACAAACTAAAATTCAGGAGGGCTT
Organism: Glaucomys volans; assembly: GCA_020662805.1. Classification (NCBI taxonomy): domain Eukaryota; kingdom Metazoa; phylum Chordata; class Mammalia; order Rodentia; family Sciuridae; genus Glaucomys; species Glaucomys volans. Next base: position 483,674 of record JAJEJO010002354.1, read on the forward strand.
GGAACAATGTGTTCCAAACTCTTAAAGCAAATAACTGTTAACCAAAATTTCTATATCCAGAAAAGCTATCCTTCAGAATATAAGTGAAGGAAAAACCTTCCAAAGTAAGCAGAAACTAAAATAGTTTATGGGAAAGAAAAAAAAAATTTATGCCTGCAAAGCCAGCATGACAGAAAATACATAAAGAAATGCTACACACAGAAAAAATGAGATTTAAAACAAACTCCAGAGCTCATAAATGGATGAACCTCATTAGAAAAATAGCTAAGAAAATGAGAAACAAGACTGAATTAAACATTAGAAATAAAATAAATCAAAATTACAGAAAAATTTGTAATAAAAATTTGTAATAATAAAAATTTGTCATAATAACACTGAGGGTAAATGGTCTCAACACTTCAAAAAAGACATAAAATGTCAGAATGGATTAAAAAACAAGATCCAACTATATTTGCTTGTAAGAGTCTCATTTGATAGGCAGAGACAGCCACAGGTTGGAAGATAGGAAGGAAAATGACATTCCATGTAAAAGGATCTCCCAAACAAGCTGATGTAGCTATTCCCAAATCTGATGAGTAGATTTCAAGCCAGAATTAATCTGAAGATACAAAGAAGGTCACTTTATATTGATAAAAAGAACAATCCAACAAGAAGGTATGCTGATCATATTTATGCCCCAAACATCAGTGCACCCAATTACATAAAACAAACACTAGGGCTGTGGTTGTGGCTCAGTGGTAGAATGCTTGCCTGCCTTGTCTGAGGTACTGGGTTCAATCCTCAGCACCACATAGTAGTAAATGAATAAAGCTATTAAAAAAAAACACTACTCAACATAAAAATTGATACAGACCCCAATACAATAATACTGGGTGATTTCAACTACCTCTCACAAATTGATAGGTCATCCAAACATAAAAGCAGTAAAAACTCTGCATACCTAAAATATATTATAAATAGAATGGACTTAACAACTGAATTCATTTTCTTCTCAGCCCCTCATGGAACCCTCTTCAAAATAATCCATACTTTAGAACACAAAGTAAGCCTTAGCAAATATTTAAAGTACAAATATAGTTCCTTGCATCTTATCAGATCATAATGGAAAGCAATTAGAAAGCAATAACAATAAAGACAACAAAATTTATATGAAAACATAGAGAGATTAAACAACACACTTTTGAATGGTGAATGGATCATAGAAGAATCAGGAAAGAAATTTTTAGAGTCTTAGAAGCAAATGAGAAAAGAGTTACAATGTATCAGAACCTCTGGAACACTAGAAGACTATTCTAAGAAAAGTTTGTAGTTATGAGTGCCTACATTTAAAGAAAAATAAGAAAGATTCCAGACAAACTAATGATGCATCTCAAGGTCTTCAAAAAACAAGAACAAGTCAATTCCAAAATCAGTAGAAGAAGAAAATAATTAAGATTAAAGACAAAATCAATGAGCTAGAGAAGAGAAAAACAATACAAAGAATCAACACAAGGAAGAATTCTTTATTTGAAAAGATAAACAGGATTGATAAACCCTTACCCAAATTAGTAAAATTTAAGTTAAAAAAGGATCTATCACCATAGACATCACTGAAATTCAGAAGTTCATTAGGGACTATTTAGAAAACTTTTGTTTCAATAAATTAGATGGAAATGGAAAAATTTCTAGACATATACAAACTACAAAAATTGAATCAAGTGAATATAGAAAGCTTAAACAGACAAATAATAAGCAATGATATTGAAGCAGTAATAAAAAAACCTTCCAACAAAGTAAACCCCAGGATCAGATGGATTCTTATGTTAATTCTACCAGATGTTTAGAGAAGGACTAATGTCAATTAGTGCCTTAAATTATTCCATGATATAAATTGGGATGGAATACTTCCAAATTCAATCTATGATGCAATGATCACCATGATGCCTAAATCACACAAGGACACATCAAAGAAAACTACCAATCAATGTCCTTGATAAACAGAGATGACAAAATCTTCAATAAAATATTGCCAAATCCTATTTAATAGCACATTAAAATAATTGTACATCATTATCAAATTGGTTTCATTCCAGGGATGCAAGAAGGGTTCAAAATTCTTGCATCAAATAAAATCAATAAATGCAATTCACCACATAAATATAATTAAGGATGAAAACCACACTCATCAACAGATGCAGAAAAATCTTTTGTCAAAATTCAGCACCTATCCATAATATAAACACTGAAGAAACTAAGGAGAGATAGAACTTACCTAAATATCATAAAGGCAATATATAAGAAACCCAAAGCCAACATCACAGTAAATAGGGGACAACTGAAAATATTTCCTGTAAAATGAGGAACAAGATGGAAGTCCATGCTCACCACACTTATTTAACAGTACTTGAAATTTAGGTACAGCAATTAGTCAAGAGAAGGAAATAAAAGGAATACAAATAGGAAAGGAAAAAGTAAAATTATCACTGTTTGAAAGTGATATGATCCTATACTTAGGAGATTTAAAACGCTCAACAAGAGCTTTTATCTAGAGCTGTTAAAAAATAAAATAGTGGGATACAAAAATCAATAGCTTTCCTGTATACCAATAATGAAACTGCTGAGAAAGAAATCAGGAAAACAATTCCATCCACAATAACCTCAAACAAACAAATGAACAAACAAACAAAAACCTAGGAATAAATCTCACCAAGGAGGCAAAAGGCCTCTATAATGAAAATTAGAGATCACAGAAGAAAGAAATTAAGAAGACTTCAGAACATAGAAAGACCTCCCTGTTCTTTGATAGAATTACTGTTGTTAAAATGGCCATAATACCTAAAAAAATCTACACATTTATTGCAATCCCCATCAAAATACCAATGACATGCATCAAAGAACTAGAAATATGAGTCTAAAATTCATTTGGAAAATAAAAGATGCAGAATAGTCGAAGCAATTAGAGCAATGCTGGAGGCATCACAAAACTTAATTTCCAATTATAGTACAGAGCTATAGTAACAAAAACTGCATGGTATTGGCATAAAAACAGACACATCAATGGAATAGAATAGGAGAAAGGGAAACAACACAGATATAGTCATTTAATTCTTGATGCACCAAAGACATATATTGGAGCCTTTTTTAACAGTGCCGGAAAACTGGATATCTATATGTAGAAGAATGAGACTAGTTCCTTCTCTCTCACCCTGCACAAGAATCAACTCAAAATAGATCAAAGACATAGGATTTAGACTAGAAACTTTGCAACTCCTAGAAGAAAACATAGGGTCAACACCAAAACTTAGGAAATAATACAGAGAATTAATAAATGGGATGACGTCAAATTAGAACACTTCTCCACAGAAAGAGAAACAATTAATAGGGTGAAGAGAAAGTCTCCAAAATGGGAGAAAATCTTTGCCAGTTGCTCTTCTGACAGAGGATTAATATCCAGAATGTATTAAAAACTCAAAACACTTGCCACCAAAAACAAAACAACAAAATAACCAATCAATAAATGGGCAAATTAACTAAATAGTTCTAAAAAAGAAAAAATAAAAATGACCAATAAATAAATGAAAAAATGTTCAAGAACTTTAGCAATCAGGGAAATGCAAATCAAAACTCCACTGAGATTTCATCTGAGTTGGAATGGTCATCTCCATGAATACAAATACTAATAAATGGTGGAGAAGATGTGGGGAAAAAGGAATGCTTATACACTGTTGGTGGGATTGTAAATTAGTACAACCACTATGAAAATCAGTATGGAGGTTCCTCAGAAGAATAGGAATAGCACTACTATATAATCAGCTATACTGCTCTTTGGTATTTTTGGGGGTGGGGTGGGGGAGTTGGCTGGAGGTATCCCCAGAGGTGAGCCTCTTTGTTTTTTTTTTTAGTTGTTGATGGACCTTTGTTTCTAATATAATTATGCTGTGCTGAGGATCGAACCCAGTGCCTCACACATGTTAGGAAAGCACTCTACCTCTGAGCTATAACCCCAGCCCCTGCTCTTTGTTATTTATCCTAAAGAATTAAAGTCATACTATAGCAATACATGCATATTCACATATATAGCAGCACAATGCACAATAGCTAAGTTATCAGCCTACGTGTTGGTCAACAGATGAATAAATAGAGAAAGTGTGATATATATACACAATGGAATTTTATTCAGCCATAAAAAAATTATCATTTGCAGGAAAATGGCTGGGAGCATTGTGTTAAGCAAAATAAACCAAACTAAGAAACTGTCAAGAGTCATATGCTTTCTCTCATATGTGGAAGACAAAGAAAAAAGGGCAAAAATTTAAAAAAGGATGGGATGGGGTATCTCATGAAATTAGAAGTAAGACCCGTAGAGTACAGAAAGGGGATCAGGGTATGGAGGAGGGAAGGAAAACTGAAGGTACAAGGGAATGATATTGACCAAATATGTGCATGTATGAATGTGTCACTATTTTGTATAATTATATTGCACTAATTAAAAATTAACTTAAAAGAAAAATATGTATAGAAGAGAAAAGTGCACTAAAATATTTCAAATTTTATAATAGCCCCAAACTGGTAATTAGTCAACTATTCAATAATAGGATGAAATACCCACTAGGTGAAATTTTATGTAGGCAGTAGAATTAGGTAAAAGTAGGAAGAGCTTTCATTGAGTTGTTATTAGCTCATTTGACATAAATTATTTCATTTGATCCTCAAAACAGCTCTATGAGGGTGGTTTTATTGTCATATTATTTCTTCCACTTATTGGTGAGGAAAATGAGGCAAAGTTATATTAAGTAGCTTACCTGTAGTTACCCCATGCTGGGGTATGAATTCAAGCAGTGAAGAGTCACTTCAGGACCCATACCCTTAATCAGTTCTTTGTTTCTACAAAGAATGTTATCATGTAAACAATGTTCATTTAAAAATGTTCCTATATTAATGTTACCTGAAAAAGACAGGGTAGAAAATAGTGTATCTATTGTATTTATAGTACCTTTATTTAAGTAAAGGCAAAGTGAAGAAATACCTCTCATTGGAAAACAAAAGGCCTAAAATGGTATAGGGATGACAGAACTGTGGCTGATATATTTTTTCTTTTTCTTTTTTCCAAATTACCATCTAAAATTCATTGCTCTATTAAAGCCAAGGTGATTCCTGTCAACTTTTGGCTGATGGGTTCTTCATTGCTAATGAAACTATCCTCTTCTTTAGTTTGACCTTCACCTGTGTCTCATTTCCACCCCCCTGTTTCAGTGTCAGGGAAGCCTGCACTCAGGGACTCTTCTCTCAGGAGCTGGTTATGAAGACTGATTTTCCAATCCTGGTTCCATTCCAGCTCCCCACTCTTTCTCCCTTGGTTAGTCATCTTTCTGTTACTGTAACAAATACCTGAGATAATCACCTTCAAAACACAAAAGGTTTATTCTGGTTTATGGTTTTAGACATTTCAGTCCACAGTCACTTAGCCCTGTTGTTTAAGGCCTGTGGTGAGCAGTACATCCTGTTGGGAACACAAGGTAGAGGAAGCTATTCACCTATTGACAGTTTGGAAGCAGAGAGAAGGAAACGAGGGACCAGGGTTCCAAGATCCTCCTCTAGGTCACCCCACTCCAATGAACCAACTCCTGCCACTAGGCCCCACCTCCAATTATGCCACCTGCTGGGATCAAACCCTCAACACACTGGCCTCTAGGGGTCATTCAAGTTCCAAATTAGCACTTTTCTTCCATGAATAGATCATGGTAAGGGGTATTGAACACCTCCTGTCTGCAGCAGGAATCTGGATATCTTTTCTCCCAGATTCTAGGAGTAAGTTTTCAGGATTCAGCTTGCTTCTTATGTCACCAAGAAGTCAGAATTTGAGGCCAGTCTTGTCAAATTTGCTGTGGTTTATAACCTGTAAAGTTGCCTTAAAGAATAAGGTCTACTTGTCCAAACATCAACTTGTACCTAGATGTGGTCATGCCACTAAGTTCTGGTCAATGAGAGGTAAGCAGAAATAACTATGGCAGCTACAAAACACTTTCCTTGAAAGATGTCTACTTTTTGCCCCTTTTCCTTCTTTGTATCTTCTTCCATCCTATTGATTAGATTGTGGTTGTGATGGCTGGACTTCTAACTGCCATGTTGAACTGTGGAGGGCCATAATGTAGGAATAGCTGAACAGTGAAGAATAGCTATTCTTCACCTATTGAATGAGGATGTTAAGGGATAAGGTCCCCATACCAGCCTAGACCACCTACTTCTGGACTTTTGTGTGAATGAAATAAATCAGAATTTATATTTCTTTCAAACTGATTAGCCTAACTGATGCTTTGTTATTTAAAATATCTGGAATGTTTGTTCCTGTTATAAGCTTGAAATACGTTTGTATAGATAATTATCTTTATTTTCTAATTATTATTTTAAAATGTATACACCTAAAATCTGAGTTGGCCTAAATGTTTAATATGGATGATCTCATTTTTCTTGTTTCATCCTTTTGTGCTTTTTTGAGGAGGACGGAGATGCTTAATTAAGATAGTACAGTTTGAACAGTATCATCCTGAGAGGTGTGACTCACATGAGAAAGTCATTCTGAGTCACTGAAGTTATAGACACAGCTTTTGTATCAAGTTCTTGGTGAATAAGAATTCACAGTAAGAGTTTGAAAGCTACATACATAAAACCAAGTGTGAAGGAGGCACATTCACTCTGCATAGGTTAAGAATAATCAAGATCATGACTCAAAAAGTCATGACTCACTGAATCTACAATTCCTTATTTTCCTTGCTGGGCCCTCTCTTGCATGCAGTAACCCTGAAAGTGGAAATGTAGAACTCTAATCAAGGCCATTGAATAGAATGACTGATCTTCCCAGGGAGCCACAAAAACTTCCCTAATCTGAGACTCAATTTCTACCTCCAACTCCTTTTTTTAATAATTGGGGATTGAACTTAGGGGTTCTCTGCCACAAGCTACATTCCCAGCCCCTTTTTTTTTTGAGTCAGGGTCTTGCTAAGTTGCCTAGACTGGTCTTGAACTTGCAATCCTCCTGTCTCAGCCTACTGAATCACTGGGATTACAGGCGTGCATCACCATGCCCAGCTTCTTTTCTTCCCTTTCTTATATTACCCAAAAGCTGCAGGACTCCCAGAACCAAGGTTTTCTACTTTATCTTCATTACATATTTAATAAATGAACGCAAGAAAACCAGTTCTTTTCAACAAATCCCTATGAAATATCAGCTGATATCTACTAAGTATCACAAATAGATTTAACTTCCCAGGAGATACCAGAAGGGCCACCTTAAGGACAGATTTGAATCAAGTACTCAAACACGTATGTCTCAAGCAGCACAGTAGCATAGCCAAAAGGTGGAAACAATCCAATGTCCACCCACAAATGGGCCAACAAAATATACCCATGTTTTATATTTTTACTTACATAAATGAAACATATCCATACAATGAAATATTATTCATCCATAGAAAGGAATGAAGTACATGGATGAATCTCAAAAACTTGCTAAGTGAAACAAGTTAGGCAAGAGAGATTACATATTTTGTGATGCTATTTATAGGAAATATTCAGAATAGCTAAAACTGTGTAGACAGAAGGTATATCATTTGTTGCTAGGGACTAGGGAAGGAGGGAATGGGGAGAGAATGCTTAATGGGTATGCAGCTTCCTTTGAGGTGATAAAAACGTTTTGTAATTAGAAAGAAGTGCTGGTTGGCCAACACTGTGAATTTACTAAATGTCACAGATCTGTGTAGTTTAAAATGGTTAATTTTATCTTATGTGAATTTTACCTCAATAAGAAAAAGAGATTAGAATTGATTGATTGATTGATTCATTCAATTATTCTAAAAACATTTCCTCCCTTTTCCTGCCCCCCTTTTTTCTGTACTGGGGATTGAACCAGGGGACTGTACCACTACATCCCCAGATCTTTTATTTTTTATTTTGAGAGTTGCCCAGGCTGGCCTCAAACTTGCTATCCTTCTCTTTTATTAGATTTGTGTCTTACAAATATTTTCTCCCAGGCTGCGTTTGTCTTTTCATCTTTTCATTCTCTTAATAATAACTTTTGTGGAGCAGAAGATTTTAATTTTAGTGAAGTCCAACTTATTAGTTTTTTATTTTGTGAATTGTGCTTTGGGCATTTTAACTAAGAAACCATTGCCAAATGCAAGGTCATCTAGATTTTCTCCTGTATTTTCTTCTAGAAGTTGTAGAGTTGTAGAGTTTTGTATTTTACACTAGAGTTTTGTATTTTACACTCATCAATTTTGAGGGGATTTTTTTTTGTTTTTGTTTTTGTTTTTGTTTTTTTGAGAAAAATGTAAGGCCTGTGTCTGGATTCACTTTTTACACACTTGTTCCAGCACAATTTGTTGAAAAGATCATCTTCTCCATTAAATAACCTTTGTTCCTTTGTCAAAGGTCAGTTGGTTGTATTCGAACAGGTCTATTTCTGTATTCTCTGTCAATCAATCACCCCACTGTCTGGATTACCTTACATCTTGATGTATACAATGTTGGGGGGATGTGGAGAATTTTGAATGGATTGTTTTTTTCATTTTAAACAATATATTATTATACTTAAAAAAATAAAATAAAAACTAAAAAAGTCTAGTGTTTTTTGTAAACATGATGAATGTATTTATTTTAAACCCAACTGGCATAACATTATATTTAATACTCTCTTTCTCCCTCTTTCTCTCGTGGTGTGGGGGACCCAACCCAGGGTCTCATGCATGCTAAACATGTGCTCTACCACTGATCTACACCTTCAGCCACTTCCTTTCCTTTTCATTCATGTGGTCATGTCTACATGTCTTTCACAATTTTTCCATATTTAAACAATGGTACAAAACCCATCTTTTCTTACTTATTTTGGTAAGAACTTCCTGCCTCATATCTGGGGCTCCTATCCCTTTCTTAGCCCTTCTTCCAAGACAGGGTATTACTTCAACTATCTTGCATCTTTATTCCCTCTCTCTTTGATCCTTTAGTCTAAAAACAAGCTCTGCCTCTCCCAATTGAATCAGTTTCCTCTCTTTTGGGCCCTGTGCCAGGGAAACATTCAGATTAATCTATACTTTCTCCACTTTCTCTTTTCCCATTTACTTCAAACTGCCCTGCCCTCTGCATTTCACCTTATTCATTCTAACAAGTCTTCAGCATTCAAGGACACTGATCTTGGTTGCCTCCTCCCTGTATCTCAGGTATCCACTACAGAAGTTCTATCTAAGACTTCTTGGTATCTTTCTCTTCCTAATCCTTAACTGTGGATATTCCTGAGGATCACTCTTTTTTCTCTATTTATATTTACATTCTGTCTTTTGACAACTTTGTGGTTTCAAGTACTATTTCTATATAGGTGACTCTAAGATGGATTTTTATACCCTAGATTCCTTTCTTCAACTCTGAATCTTACTTTGTGACTTCTGGAAGATTTTCCCACTTGAGTTTTCCCTCTGGCACTTCAAATTTAATATACACCCAACATTTTAAAAGCCTTATTCCAAATCTCCTGTCTGTGTCTCCAATTTCAGCTAAGAGTACTACCAGAGCATCATTTTCACCCTAGTCACCTTTTTCTATCTTCCTGTAGCCAACTAGTTTCTAAATTGGGTGGGTTCTGTATCTACTATGGCTTTTGCTCTTTGTAATGGGGACCTCTTAAAATTAAAAGCACCAAACGAATTATCCCCCATTTCATTTTCTGGTAACCTGTATTTCTCCATCTCAATTTCCTCATGCCGAGAATGGAAACTGAGATGCTCCAACAGTTGGCCTGAGCAGGTGCCAGCAAAACCAGAATGGCAACATCTCTGGGTTGCACAGCCTGGGTAAATCTGCATATGTACATTTCTTGCTTTTGTTCCTATAAATTGTAATGTTTCTGTGTGACAAACAGGCAGATTAACTGCTTTCCCAGTTTGGGTCAAACTGTGATTAAATTAACTTTTCCTGTTTATTATCATTTCTCTTCTTTCTGATGTGGGTGGGCAATTGAATCCATTCTGCCTGAACCCAGCAGGGTCTCTGGCTTGGGGCACAGGTAACACTGCAGGTCATCCAATTTGGCTGAGACAACAGTGTTTGGAGGAAAATCTTGAAGAAGCTGAAAATGAGGATACCAACTTGACAGATGAAGGTTTTGGATAGTTGACTGAGCTGCAATCCTATTATCTTTTACTGGAAAATCTTGAATCTTTTTTTTGGCGGGGTACTGGAAATTGAACTTAGGGGCGCTCAACCACTGAATCACATCCCCAGTCCTATTTTGTATTTTATTTAGAGACAGGGTCTTACTCAGTTGTTTAGCGCTTCATTTTTGCTGAGGCTGGCTTTGAATTCATGATCCTCCTGCCTCAGTCTCCTGAGCCACTGGGATTACAGGCATGTGCCACCAGGTCCAGCAGAATCTTGAATCTTGACAGAAGTGTGTTTAAGGAGATTCTTCAGGTTGCACATACAAAAAGATGGTGGTTGAGTGGCTGGTACAAACAGGGTGAAGGCTATTGTCCTAGTTCAATGGAGAGGTCACAAAGGCAGAGGAACTGTAAAGGAGAGGCAGGTAACTACTGGCATCCCAGGTCAGAGACTCTGCTGGATTTCAGAGAGCTGAATTCAGTTACCTGTCTACATCAGAAACAAGATAAATGATAAAATGATATAAAAAGGAAAAATTAATTTAATCACTGTCTGACTCTAACTGGGAAGGTGGCCAAATCTGCCTCTGATGGTCCTACAGAAACATTACAATGTAAATGAACAAATGAACAAAAGCCAGGTAGTATGTATATACATATATATATATTCCCTGTGATAGCCAGGGAGATGTTATGATCCAGGTTTCACTGGTACCTACCTGAGGGTGCTGGGAGGGCGTTGGTGCAGCTTCTCAGTTTCCATTTTCATCATGAGGAAATTAAAGGGAAAAAAATTGGGGAATTTTAATTCAAAGGAACACTGCTACAACAGCTTCTGAGTCTGGGTCTTTGGTCCTGGTCATTGTATCTGTCTGGACCCCACCCTCCCAGGTCACCCCACATTTCCAAAATGTAACTGTAGTGCAAGGCCTGTTTCTAATACTACCTTCTTCCATTGTCCATGGTCAAGTATCTCTTCATTTGGAGTTTTTGCTTCCTCTCCTGAATAGAATGAAAATTTCATATGAATCTCTTCCATGTCTTGTTTCCACTTTGTATCTCAGGCTGTGATTTATTTATTTTTTGTGATGTGGGGATTGAACCCTGGGTCTTGGACACGTTAGAATAGCACTCTACTGCTGAGCTACACTCACAGCCCCTCATGCATGATTTTTGATGAGCATGCTATAGTTGAGGCAGTTTTATCTTTATGGCTCTTTCAGGCACTGAAGTTGATGCAGAACCTGACACACAGTAAGCACTCCATAAATGCATGTTTAACAAATTCATGATTGAATTCAAGAAGAAATTATTGACTCTGGAATGTTAGGTTTCATAAAATATTTTGATAAATTTATGACCTTGCTTTAACAAGTAGTGTATTGGACTTAATTTAGACTATTATTCATGTAATTTTTATATTTAAAGTATAAATAGTTTATGACATGGGATTGTGACATACCCTATGACTCCCTTTTTTCTTTTTGAGATATAAATCCCATTCCATAACATTCACCCTTTTTAAGTACACAGTTCAGTGGTTTTTAATATGGTCAGAGAGTTAAGTAATCATTCATTTCAGAGAATTTCCATCTACCTAAAGAGAAAGCCCTCTACCAATTATCAATCACTCTAGTCTTCTTCTTCCCCAGCCTCTGACAAGTAATCCATTTGCTCTCTCTTTGGATTTGCCTGTTCTGGAGATTTTACATAAACAGATCATACAAATCATAGCCCTTTGTGCCTGACTTCTTTCACTTAGTATAGTGTTCGGCTATGCGGTAGAGTGCATAAGCACTTCATTCCAGTGGGAGGCTGAACAATATTGTGTTGCATGGATATGCCACGCTTATTTATTCATCTATCAATGGAAGTTTGCATTGTTTCCACTTGTTGGCTATTATAAACTTTGCTGCTATGAATGTTCATGTACAAGGCTTTGTGTGGACATATGCTTTCGCTTCTCTTGGGCATCTACTTAGAAGTACAATTGCTGGGAATAATAGAAAAATTATGTTCAGTTTTTTGAGAATCTGCCAAACTGTTTTCCCAGGTGGGGGCTCCATTTCACACTACTCCATTACACAGTTCTAGAGTTCAAATTTCTCATACCCTTGCCAATACTTGTTATTGTCCCTCCCACCTTAAATTACAATCTACCCTATTGGGCATGATGTGGTATCTTATTGTGGTTTTGATTTGCATTTCCTTAGTAATTAATCTTGTCAAACAGGCATCTTTTCAGGTGCTTATTGGCCATTTGTTTATCTCTTTTGGAGAAATAGCTGCTCCAATGCTTTCTCATTTTTAAATTGGGTTTTTTTTGTGTGTGTGTGTGGGTTTGGGGTGATTTTTGTTGTTGTGATTGTTGAGTTGTAAGTATTCATTTCTTTTTATTCTGGTATTAGTCTCGTATCAGAATAAAGGTTTGTAAGTATTTTCTCCCATTCTCCAGTTTATCTTTTCATTTTCTAGGTGATGTCCTTTTTAGAAGTTTAAAATTGTGGTCAAGTTCAACTGCTGTTATTTTGTTGGTTATGCTCTTGGTGTCCTATCTAAGCCATTGCCTTGTCCAAGGTAATGAGCTGCTAACAACTGTGTTTTCTTTTACAAGTTTTACAATTTCAGTTTTTTGATCCATTGTGACTTCTTAAAATATGTGGTGTGAGGTAAGGGTTCAAACTCATTCTTTTGTATATAAATACTCATTTGTCTCAACCCCACTTATCATTGAATTTTCTTTTCACCTTCATCAAAAATTAGCTAACTAAAAATGAAGAGTTTGTTTCTGAGTTGATTCTCAAGTCTATTCCATTGATCTACCTGCTGTCCTGCGCTAGTACCACACTGTCTTGATGATCGTAGTTTTTTTAAATGTACAAAATTATGTAGATACATATTTACATATAATAACATATCTATGATGTTCAGCATTTTCCCCTTCCTGTGTGGACTTTAGATTAAGGAAGACAGCTTGTGGAAAAGGATCAAGATTATATAGATGTGTACATATAATCGCAAAAAATTATATATACAATTACAAGTGACACTCAGGCTTTTGGGGGTCAAGAAATCCAGGAATCCTGTTCTCTCCATTCCTTCCTCACCCCCCTTTTCCTATCCAATCTGAATAACAGCAAGAAAACTGAACTGGCCAGTCTGGAGAGAAATATATACACCCCATCCCTCCATGCATAGTAGCAAGTTTACCAGTCATTTTCAATGGGCCAAATGTTTGGCATATCAGTGTAGCAAGTTTGCCTCGGCTTCACTCAGTCGCAGGGGTAATGGCGCAGTGCTAGAGACAGGCACCGGAATCGAGTGAAGAAGCAGACGAGTTGCGAGCTGTCTGAAGATTCATTTATTTAGAAAATGTTTTGTCCTTCAATAGCTAATTAAGATTTAATTACCTGTTTACCCTTACGTTAATTAGGGTTTGTAACATGTCCAATCATGTAACATCCAGGTATGCAAAGTAAGGATTGTACCTTGTCCAATCATGTTTCCACTAATAATTAATTGTTTCTTTGCTCAGGGTCCAATCTGGGCCCCCTAAGGTTTCCCTGGCAACACTTATGCTAATTATGGGGAAGTGGTCAGCTCCACTGGCCTGCTACAGTGGAAAGCTCCTTCTTACAGGTTTTCCCCTCAGGCCTGTGTGAGTGTAGGTTTCCCTTACATGCTCGAGACATTCACAGCTGTCAACCAAGTGCCAGGGGCTTCTCCTACATATCAGAATGTGTGAGGTGAAAGGACAAGAGAGGGTGACAGAATCTTGGTCTCTTGAGCAGTCATTCTCAGGCTGACCCTCTTTGTCTTAGCTAGTAGGTTGCATTTAATAAGATTCAGGCCAAGCTGATAATAATCAGATTGAACATACTGGTCACCACTGCACTTTTGCCTATTGGTGAATTAGCACTGTGACCTTTCCTTATTGCTCAAGGGCTGGGTTATGGTGGTTTAAGAAGGCAAATTTCACCACTTTCCCCAGCTTCCTCCAAGGTGAATCGTCTTCTAAGCAGCTGCTGTTCCAGCTCTGCCCAGCACTAAGCCCTTGGGTGGGGGTAGCTCAATTTATCTCTTTCACTCTCCCTAATAAGGCACCTTGTATCTAATTATATCTGAAACATGAATTTCCACATGGGCATGACTGAGAATGTTCTCTCAGGTTCATCAGCTCTGCTGTCAGAGCAGCATTTTAGCAGTTAAGGCCCAGATGTAGGCAGGAAAAGTGGGTGAACTCACAGGCAAGAATCTTTCATGGTTAACTTCTTAAGAGGGTTTTCTTTTTTTTTCCCCCCTGGACCTCAAGACCATGATATCTATGAGGTTTTGTTGCCTGAATTTAAAATCCTCCATTCTCAAATTTCCTTTCTCTTTATGAAGCCCTCAAAGTTCCCCTCTGTATTATATTCTCAGTGGTATAATGCAGAGGCTCACCCATGGGCTTTTCTCACTTTTAGTTTTATGATGAACTAGCACAACGTTTTTCTGCAGGCAGATATAGAATTTTAGAATCAGAATCAATTTTACGCATATTTAACTCTATTTTACAGATGAGGAAACAGATGCAGAGGCTAAATGACTTGAACAAGTTATCCAACAGCACTGCCAAGACTGAGTGGAACTGGAATCCAAATATCTCTGACTCCTAAACCAGTGCTCTTAGATCCAGAAGTGATGTACTGAAAGAAAGTAGGTACCTGTTTTCCATGAATAATGTTCATCCATGTTTACATTCTTTGCAAACCATAAGAGATACTAAATAAAGGAGGGTAAGTGGGCACTGTAGTTTTAGGTGAGCAAATCAGTTTTTCTTTTTGAGGGTTCTCTAAACTTTCTGTTATGGTTAACATATGATGTGTCTCCCAAAATCTCATGTGTGAGACAATGCAGGAAAGTTTAGAGGTGAAATGATTGGGTTAAGATAGCCTAAATCAGTGCATTGGTTCATTTGAATGGATTAACTGGGTGGTAACTGTAGGCAGGTAGGGGCTGACTGGAGTAGGTAGGTCACTGGGGATATGTCTTTGGGGTATATATTTTGTCCCTGGTGAGAGGAGCTCTCTCTGCTTGCTGGTTGCCTTGTCCTGAGCTGCTTTCCTCTTTTACACCCTTTTGCCATAATGTTCTGCCTCAGGCCCCTACAAATGGAGTTGGCCATCTATGCACTGAGACCTCTGAAACTGTGAGCCAAAATAAACTTTTCCTCCTCTAAAATTGTTCTTGTCCGATTTTTTGGTCACAGTGCCAAAAAAATCCTGACTAAAACACCTCTTATAATAGAAACACAAAGTAATAAAAGCTTAAGCAACAAAACACTTAGAAGCACGGAAAACATCTCATTCAATCTATCTTTCTAAACTATGTCAGGTTAGTCTTGGGATGTTAAACCTGCCATGTTTTTTGTTTTTTTTTTTGAACTGGGGACCAGGGCACTTGGCCACTGAGCCACATCCCCAGCCCTATTTTGTATTTTATTTAGAGACAGGGTCTCACTGAGTTGCTTAGGGCCTCGCCAAGTTGCTGAGGCTGGCTTTGAACTCGAGATCCTCCTGAGTCAGCCTCCTGAGTTGCTTGGATTACAGGCATGCGCCACCATGCCCGGCCAAACCTGCCATGTTATTTCAGCTTAACCAATTTGGGAACATTCTCTTTCAAAAAAGGAGAAATCATGTCTTCCCAGTTTCTCACAACAAAAAGTTTTCATCATGATCCAATCCAGTCTTTCCTATTTCTGGGTCCCTACCTGGGCTACAGTGAAGGTACAGAAGTCCCAACCAAAGAAGTGAACTCAGCCTCTTCAACTCACATTGCTTTCTCAGCAGCCCCCAGAAGAATCTGTCTTTCCTGGCTGGAAGCTGAGAAGATCTGATGAGATGCCCATTCCATCCATGCCAGTGATAAAGTCCAGTAGGTGAGGACAGGGGAGGGGCCCAGGTTAACTGGCAAGCTTGCTGGTGATCAGTGAGGATTCTGGGACAGATGCAGTAGGGTGGGGATGTGGTCACTGTAAGCTCATGGCCCACAAATGATGGAGGCAGGAGACAGAAAGCAAACCTCGGATCAGCAAACTTTCCTTTATTCTGTAGGGAAGTCCAGCAATCAGGCACTGGAGGGCCCATTTTCCAGGTATGCAAATTGTCTGTCAGTTACAGAGGGGATTTTTGACTTTATAGGGTGAGACTAATTTGCCATGGGGGAAGGTCGAGGTTACAGGGCCCAGCATTCAGTATCTGCCCTTTTCCCTCAAGGCCCATCCTTATCAGGGAAGAATCTGCTGGGAGGCTAATCCGTGACTGGTTTTCTCACCCTCCTCCCGAGCTGTACCTCTCTCCGTTTCTCCTTGGGGGCCATCAAGAAGGAATATTATTTTCCATACCCCTTCAGTCACCAGTCACCAGGTTCTTGTCTGGTGTGCACTTGGTCGCTGCTTATTCTTCATCTTGGCTTTTGGTCATGTTAATCTCCTGAGTCAAGGTACTTTTTGCCCTTTTGGAAGTCTTTTAATGAGGAAGTTGGAGCCTTTGGTTTTTGTCCTAGGCTTGGATATTTGGCCGTTAGCTGTGTCTCCTCAACTGCCTCGGCTTTCTCTTGTGAGTCCCCAGCACTATATTTTCATCAGAGAAGCATGGGTGGACCAAGCCCCAATTCCTGGGGGGAACAAATTTCCCATCATGACTCTATTGGCATCTTTTCCAGGTTTACCTTCCTTTATTATGTTAATAACTTTAGTCCTCTTGTCTCTTGTTTGGTACTCACTGCTTCTCTTCGCTGGCTCTCCTCCACAGGGTTCTTTACTTGTATCTGGGGCGTGGCAGGACCTGGACCTGGAGTGCAGGGGGCACAGGAAGTCAACCTGAGAAGGGAAGGGGGAGGGGAAACGTGGATGAGCTGCCCTGCTGCAATTTTGTAGTAAGTTGTGAAATTGAGAAGTGTGAGTCCTCTGTGCTCTTCCTTATAAAAATGGTTTTGGCCATATTGGGTTATATTTTCTTATGTTTCCACATAATGTATAGGTTCATTTGGCCAATTTATACAGAAAGGGCCCCTGGGATGTTGAGAGTAATCAATTTGAGGTGTATATGCTGCCCTTTTGAAAAAAGTTACTAAATAAAATATTCGAGCAGATTTGTCCCTGTGTTTTGTTCTAGAAACAACAAACTAATTTCAAATGGAAGGCTTTTCTGCTTTATCTTTTTTTTTTTTTTTTTAAGCAACATGAAAAATATTGTACTCAAATGTAATTGTGACGGGCTGACAGATTTGGCTCCATAGAAATGTTACAGGCCAGACTATATGGGCAATGACTAAACAGACTCCATTTTGCTCTGAGACTCCACGTTATGTAGGAAATGAGCTTCTCCCATGGGAACATCCCACCTCTGTACCCATCAACAATTGCTTAGCTTCTCCCATGGAACACCCCACCTCTATACCCATCATCAGTCACTTACCATGACATGTTTAACAATGCAAAATGGTGATTCTTATATGATGAAAAATTGTTCTCTTTTGATTCCTATGTTAGTAACCATTAATAACCATTCTTTAGTTTTTACCTAGGTAAGGGTCATTTTGACCCACTTCCTCCTCTGCTGATGATTTCATGATGTAAGTTTGTAATTTCGAATCATAGCAATAGACACTTATGGTTGATGTGAATTTTGGTGTAAGAACCCCTGCAACCCTGTGATCGGGGCTGCTCTCCCAATACCCATTTCTGAGGCATTGTGTGAGACAGTCAGCCGGCTGGCTTAATAAAGACTCTCAAATTTGGACTTCTCAGTATTGAATGGTCTGTTATTAAGTTACACCCCACAACATTTGGAGGCCCCAGCGAGATCCTCGCTGCCTGGACAACCACCACTCACCACTGGCCAGGAAACTCCTGCAGAGTGGAGAGGCCGCAGCATTGCTCCCAATGGAAGGCCTCTGAGAGATGTTCCTCAGCCCCAGGCTGCACGGTCTGTGGAGCCCTGCCCCAGGACTGAACTAAATTCTCCCAGAGAGTCACCTGTTTCTGTGCCCCTGGGGACCTGGTAAGTCTGTTTCTGGTGGATCCGTATCTGGGGACTCTGAGGAAGGCTGGACACAGCATTACTTCCCGAGTCCGGGACTTTGGCAATACATTGCCCAGGCCTTCTGGTTAGGAATCGAGTGGCCACTTGTCATTGTCTCTGGTGTCTTACCTGTTCTGTGCTTGTTCATCTTTTTCTGTTTTTTGTTGCCCTTGAGAGTGGACATGGGTCAGTCTCCCTAGTGCTTGTCATGTACCCCCTTCAATGCATATCGACCAATTTCCAGGAATTCCAGAGAAGGGCCGCTGACTACCGGACCAACTCTCTAAATTCTGTGAGAGAGAATAGCCAACTTTCATCATCAGATGGCCCCCTCAGGGGACCACCAAATTGTCTTTGGGCAGCCTGAACATCCTAATCAAATGTCTTATATTCAAATTTGGAAAAAAAATTCTTAAAAAGGTTTTTAGACATGTTCACTAACACTTACATTAAAATGTAAACTGCTGCCAACAGGAATTCCTAACTATTGGAGTTAATTCACCAAAATGCCAGGCTAAAATTTTGATGGCTGCCATCCAAGAGACCAGAAAAACTGGTTTAGAACAAGACCCCAACCTGAGGGAGCTCTCCCAAGGAGACCAATGGAAACAAGCTCCCTTGCTGTATCTTCGGGAACCTCCTTCAGGGAGGGATAGGGAAAACCTTGTCTATATTATCTTAATTCTTTTCATCTCTGATGAGGGGGACCACATCAGGATAGAGGCCCAAAAAAACTTTTAAAATTCTATTTTCTGAGTTGGTAATTTTGATCTTGTGCACCTGGGTCAATTTTTGATCAGACCTATTTTATCCAACCATAAAGTTTTCTTAAGCTCTGTTTCCTTCAGAGGCCAATTTACAAGGGTTAATTCTCAATCTAATGGGTTTTAAAAATAAGCTATAAGGCCTTGTCCATCTGTTTACTTTATGTATCTATACACTGGTGTATTGTCACATCTACATATGTTTGGTACCAAAATTGACATATGAGCTCATAAATTAAAATTTTAAAAAGTGGATCCAAATGCCTTTGATTCACATAATTTAAAAAGGTTTTTAAATTGGGTAAACAAAAGTACGCCTTCCAAGTTATTAACAGTTTTTTTTCTAGGTGGTCAAAAAATAATAAAATGTTAATTTTATAAATTGTCTAACATCCATCCATTGTTTCTAAATTTTTCTTCAACAGGGAAGAAATGACTGATGCTACCCAATACACATCTCTGATATCTTGGTTTTTTTTTTAGAAAAATAAGTAGCTTAGATTTGACATGTATGGGATTGATCATGAATATGTTTGTTAAAGACATCTAATTAATTTTAAGAATTAAAATGCTAACTGTTAAATATAACATCAAATACTCTTAACTCCTTAAATTCTATAGGGTAACATACTTAAAACATTTTTGGTGTTTTCATAAGTAGGTAAATAAATAGAGGGTTTAAAATTACTTTATGTTATAACTAAAAACAAGGTTACTAAAAGTCTCAACAGGTATTATTCTATATAAAGGGTCCAAAAGTTTCAACTATATTTCAAATAGAGTTCTATAAATAACATAAAGTGTTTTATCTTGCTAAAATAGAGTAATTTATCTAAATTCAGAAATTTACAAGGTTGTTTCAGAAGTAAAAAGAGGGAATCAACAAATTAAAGCATTTAAAAGGTTGCAGGTGTAAAAATATATATAGTAAAATATGTTTCTAGGTAAAAAAGTATTTATGTGATAAAAATAAAGCTGTAATACATCAAGTAAACAAGAGGGTCTAATTAAGAGATTAAAAATGTAAATTAAGGGTAAATTTTAAAAGGTATATATATATATATATATATATATATATATATATATATGTAAAACAACAGTTAAAGCTATTCAAGGTTTTTTTCCTAAGGTTAAATATTAATGTACTGATATAAACCAAAGTTCAGTCTATATACTACAATAACCAGTAATTCTTAAAATATTAATTCACTTTTAACATTATGTCTGTTAAGTTCTATTCTCTAAAACAATTAGTTTTAAAAATTGGAGGTTTGTACAATTCTGGTTAAACAGCAACTGTTATGTTAGAGTCCCCAATAAATATAATTCTCAAATACCATGTTCCAGAAATGGAGCAAACAATTCCTGGAAACTGAGGGATGACTTTTAAATTAAGGAAGTTGGAAAGTCCCTAAAGGCCTAAATGTGCCATCAGGAGGGAGAGACAGCTAACTGCTAATCGCTAACATCTGCTTCTGTAGTGCGGCTTGCTTGTATTGGCTAGTAACAGTGACTATACCACCCACCCCACTCCAATTTAATAAAAGTGGGTAAGTAAATAACTGTAAAGTCATAGACATTAAAGTTAAAACCCAGTATTCTTACTGTATGACTGTGAGACTGACTTACCAGATGTTTAAGATCAAAACTTAAAGATTAAGATTAAAATAAAGGGTCCAACAAAACCAGTATTTGGCTCTTGCCCTCACAGTAAGCCTGAACCCAGGGAACAAGAGAACTTCTCTAAGGAGCTTTGGAACTCTGGGCCACTTGACCACCCAATCAGGGAGATTGATGACACCAGTAGAGGATAAAAAGCCAATCAGTACATCTGGCTGCAGGGGAGGGTCCTTGGAAAAGGGAGACATCCCTAATGCTTCCAAAGGAAACCACCTCATCAAGGATACCCTACCTAGCAAATGGTGCTAAAGAAGCTAAGAAGCTGCTCTCAAGTTCCCCATGAGTGATCCCTATGGGAATTCAGCTGTCTCCTAACAACAGATAGGAACAAGGTCTATTTGACCAACTTGATCTTAAACACCTAGTAAAAATAGTTAAAACAAAACATAGTCATTCCTGGACATTTTAAAAACAAAACAATAGTTATTTTAATGGAACTTCAGATGTACACTTCTGTTAGCCCCCCAAAATAAGTAATACTGGAGGGGACAAAAAAGATTCTTAGACAAAAATGCCTGATATCAAAAGAAACTGCCAGAGTTATGTTTTTAGTCAGTTTAAGGTCTACAGAGTTTCCTAACCTCCAATACAGGTAGACTTATTCAATGTTTGCTAGTATGATTCTCTAGTCCTAAGTAATGGAAATAAAGGGATCTCTACTAAACAAAGAGATCATTCCAATAAAAAGATATTTTACAAAAATCAGATGACATTAGGCAACTTTGCTAAATGTTGTGTTTACATTCCTGATAACTCCAACAGTGTTAAAGATTTACAAATAAAGGCCTTATCCTTTCCAGCCTTGTTAGGCTTTGTTAGAACTTTTTATGGGAACAATGTCTCAGCTCTTCCATCTCCTGATAAGAGATTATTAATTTTTATCATCTTCATGATATTCATTGACATGTTCTAGATGCTATTTATTTTGTACTTATGTTTTCTTATTTCTTTCATAGAACCAGACTTTTGCCCCTAGATGGACCCGAATTCTAGAAAGGGACTTCAAACTGCTTGCCCTAACCCCACATCGCCCCTTCTCAGCTTGAAGCAGCAAGAGCGTTCATCGCCCTTTTACCCTACAGCAGTAAGAAGTCCCTGAAATTAGAAGGGTAATAAAAAATTAAAAAGACAGTCAATATAGATAGGTAATTGCATTGAATTACAAAAATAAAGGTCAGTTTGGGTCCAGAAAGTTGGAGTCGAACAACTTCTGAGAAATTAAAATGTTAATGCTTACAGAGCCCTTCCTCCATCCTTACCAAGATAACTTGCTCCTGTTCCAATCTCTTGTTAAGTCTCTCCAACAGATTCAACTGATGAGAGAACTGGCCCCAAGAGACCACTGATTTCCAACATCCATTCCAGCCAGGAGACTACATCTACATCAAATGGTTCCAGAAAGAAGGACTAATGCCCAGCTAAAATGGAGAGGACCTTACTCACAACATTGATTCACCACATCTGAGTCAAGACAGCAAAAAAATGGACAGCCCTCAGAGACCCCAACCACCCTCTAAAGATAAGACTGAAAAATGTTAATCATGTCTTTTTCTCTTGCTTGGACTATATCAGGAGTAACTCCATGCCTGGCTCTTTAACTTTTTGAGATTATGAAATGGAATGAATTCTGTGTTACTGTTCACATCATTCCCCAGGTGTACTATTATGATGAGTGGGAAGAAGAGCGGCCCCTGTCTTAATTCCCTTCATAGTGAATATAAATATAACTGGCTCCACAGATGTAGAGACCACTGCCCTTATTACAGAAAACCATAATTTCAAAACTTTAAGTAGACTTAAGTAAATTTAAAAAACTCTGTGAGCCACTTAAAAAATTCCCTTGATTCACTTTCTGAGGTAGATTTACAAAGCAAAAGAAGGTTAAATTTGCTGTTTTTTAAAACAAGGAGAATTATGTATAGCCTTAGGGGAGAACTGTTGTTTCTATACTGACCACTCAGGTGTCATTCATGATAGTTTATCCTTGATTAAAAAAGACTCAAAAAAGGGAGGAAAAACTGAAAACCTGAGGCAAATTGATACCAAAATCTGTTCTCTTGGTCCCCCTGGTTAACTACTTTAATAACTGCAATGGCGGGACCTCTCATTCTAATTATTTTGGGACTTTTAATCGGGCCATGCATAGTAAACTATTTAACTAAATAAATTAGAAATAAAATCCAATCTGTTAAGCTAATGGTATTACACACCCACTATGATCACCTATAATCAATGATTTGATTGTGTACATAAAACCAGTGGGAAATGTGACGGGCTGACAGATTTGGCTCCATAGAAATGTTACAGACCAGGC
The DNA here is from genome assembly GCA_020662805.1 of Glaucomys volans. Taxonomy (NCBI): domain Eukaryota; kingdom Metazoa; phylum Chordata; class Mammalia; order Rodentia; family Sciuridae; genus Glaucomys; species Glaucomys volans. Next base: position 506,619 of record JAJEJO010002354.1, read on the forward strand.
TATATGGGCAATGACTAAACAGACTCCATTTTGCTCTGAGACTCCATGTTATGTAGGAAATGAGCTTCTCCCATGGGAACGGCCCACCTCTGTACCCATCATAAGTCACTTAGCATGACATGTTTAACAATGCAAAATGGCAATTCTTATATGATGAAAAAACTGTTCTCTTTTGATTCCTATGTTAGAAACCATTAAAAACCATTCTTTAGTTTGTACCTAGGTAAGGGTCGTTTTGACCCACTTCCCCCTCTGCTGATGATTTCATGATGTAAGTTTGTAATTTTGAATCATAGCAACAGACACTTGTGATTGATGTGATTTTTGGTATAAGAACCCCTGCAAAAAAAAAAAAAAAAAAAAAAAAAGAAGGGCTAGGAATATACTCAGTTGGTAGAGTGCCTGCCTTGTAAGCACAAGGCCCTGGGTTCAATCCCCAGCACCACACACACACACAAAGAAAGGAACCCCGCAACCCTGTGGTTGGGGCTGTTCTCCCAATAGCCATTTTGGGGGGCATTGTGTGAGACAGCAGGCCAGCTTAATAAAGACTCTCAGATTTGGACTTCTCAGTGGTGAATGGTCTGTTATTAAGTTGTGCCCCATAACAGTAACCACTTCCACCTAGTTGCTTAGCCAATCTACTGCCAATGTAACTCTTCCAGGATATATCATCGGCTGTCAAACTTCAAGGATTTGCTACCTCTAAATTACCTAGCTGCTTGTGTCCTTCAGTCCTATAGTGGACACAAGATGGATCACATTTATGCTAACAAACTACAGCCTCCTCCCAGTTCATGGAAATTTTTGCAGGTATAACATGGAACATGGATTTGGGTGCTTTGTCTTGTGAATTTGAATATGAAAACCATGAACACAAGGGTGAGAGCAAAGTAACAGGATTATTAGGACAATAGAAAAAAAAGCAGAGCTTCCAAAAAGGGAGGTTTCCCAAGAGATGAGGGATGCCCACGGATGGCATTGTCTAGAGGTTTATATGGATAGATAGTTTTTGTTGTTTTTGTTGTTGTTTTTGATTCTGTGGATTTAACTCAGAATTACTTAACCACTGAGCTACATCCCTGGACCTTTTGATTTTTTTAATTTTGCAACAGGTCTCACAAAGTTGTTTAGGGCCTTGCTAAATTGCTCAGGGCCTCACTAAGTTACTCAGGGCCTTGCTAAGTTGCTGAGGCTAGCCTTGAACTTGCATTCCTGCTGCCTCAACCTCCTAAGTTTCTGGGATTACAGGTGTGTACCTCTGTGCCTGACAAGGATCGATAGGTTTAAGGAAGTCAGCCCCCTGCCCAATCCTGGTTAAGGCACCCAAGCCTCATGCAGGCTTGAGTCCAATCAAAAAATATTGATCAGGCATTTTTCCTTCTATGTAGAGACCATAGACTCTAGGTCACCTATGTCCTGAATTCCTATGGACTCCATATCACTGAGGTCCTGATTTTAAAGATAGCCTTTTTGTAAGTTTCTCCGCAAAAATCTGCAGCTGCTGTTTGTGCTGTGCTGCCCAAGACCTCATCCAACCTTATCTATTCCTCCTGACTTCATAGGGAAACTTAACAGAAACAGTCTTTCCTTCATAACTTAGCTTCACTTTACTCCCATATGCCATCTAAGGCTGGTTCTGGGAAGGTCCTGAGTGAAAGCATCCAGAAAACCACTCTGGATGCAGGAACTCACACAAGAGATCTTATTAAGCAGACAAATAGATTGTCTGCCATTAAGGGATAGACACTCTATTTGTTTGCTTAATAAGATCTCTTGTGTGAGATCTATCTATATGTATATAT
>JAJEJO010002354.1:508523-568655 GCA_020662805.1 Glaucomys volans
AGAGAGAGAGAGAGAGAGAGAGAGAGAGAGAGAGAGAAACGGAGAGATGGGGAGAGAGCACAAACGGTGCGGGAGCTATTCTTAAGTAATGGAAGTTTTCAGGCTAATAACAATTGGACCAAGGACTGATGAGGAAGTTCACGGGCTAACAATATATGAAGGTAGTGAGTTATCGCAATTGTTCATAGTCAGTAACGATCTAGGATGTAAAATGGTGTGTGGGAGGGCAGAATCGGGGGAGAAATGACTGCAGCTTTGTTAACCCATTGTCCCTTCATTCCCCCATTTTTGTTTTTAAAAGGTGTATGGGTTGTTTTGTTGGGTGTATGGGCAAAGACCCAACTTCAGTAACTGCTTCCTGCTAGGCATGGACATAGAACTGATTCAGGGGCGGGAGATGTCATTGCAATAGGTGGGAGTTGGGGACTGGGTAGTTCCCCTGGCGAGTGCACTGTAACCATGCTTGGATTCATCCTTCATGAGGTCCTGATAGTACTGTAATACAAGTTGATTAATAGTCTGATTAGAAATTTTTTGAATCTGATTTTGTGCAAATCTCAACATGCAGGGAGCAAAGGCCAGTATGATGGCAATTATAAGGAGTGGGGGACATAAATGGGAGAATAAGTTGCCATCATTGGCCTGAAATGGGCCACAAGGATCCTCAGATAAGTTTGTTCCTTCTCTTCTCCAAGCCCCCTGCAGCTCTTTGATCTTGTCCTTAACGATACCCAATTGGTTGACATAGAAGCAGCACTCTTCCTGCAAGTACTTCCCTTTTTCTAGTGGGCCCACAGGGTGGTTTCCTTTGGAAGATATGCACCTGGAAGCAAATAGGAAGAGAGGCACTCCTGATAATTTTGGGGTGATAACTGTCTGCTTCGAGGGGGTGCTGTTGAAAATCTAGGAACTGTTAAATCTAGGGCGATAGCCAGGAGATGAGAGAACCCCCTTCTCATGCACATCCAACATCCCTGTGCCATGAGAGGGTTAGTTAAATTGAGTATGTGGTGTGTGGTGGTGACTATCTGTTACGAGTGAATCCTCTGAGCATCAGCTGTGAGCATATGTAAAATGAGTAAAACATCCCTGGGGACAGTAGTATTCAGTCTTCCAGCAGTCCCTCAGGCAATCTGGGAGGAAGGAAATGGCTGGCACCTGGACAAATCTATTGGGGAAAAATCTGTGAGGAAAATGGCAGACAGGGCAAATGGCAGAGGAGGCAAGAATGTAGGTGGCAGTCCAGTCCGCATGGCTGGGTGTGGTTGGCTGGTGCCTCGGTGTTCTGGTCCTTGGCCTCCAGAACCAGAAGAAGGGTAGAGGGCTTGTTGGCCTTCAGCCTGAGGTGGAGAGATCCCACCAGGGTGGCCATGTATTGGTTGGAATAAGCATGAGGGTTAGAAACTAGAGAGAAGTGTGTGGATTGAGAGTACAGCTTAACCTGAGAAATGTGTAGCCATCCTGGGAAACCTCACAACTTGACAGCTTCTAGCATAGCCAGGATCACTGTATCGGGTCCCTGCCATTTGGGAGATACAGGGGCTGTAGCCTCCTGAGGAGGAGAGATAACAAAGTGGTCTCCTATTTGAAGAGGTTGAGTCAGGGGACCAGACAAGGGTCTAGGCAGGGAGGAGTCAGTGTAACACCATAGGTATGCCTGAATGCGGTTTAGGAGAGGAATGAATATATGAGAAGGAAGAGGGGAAGGAAGGGGCACTATCAGGGGGAAGGATAGGGTGACCATATTTCAGTTCAAAAGGGGTGATATTGGCAGATTTCTTTGGGAGTGAGCAAAGACTCAGAAGAGCAAGAGGCAGGAGTTTAACCCAGTCAAGGTGAAGTTCTAAAGAAAGTTTGGTTAACTGGGAGAATAAGTTGCCATAATTGGCCCGACAAAAGGGAATGGGCCATGAGGATCCGATATGGCAGCATATTGGAGGGGTTTGCTGGGGGTGGCATGGTTTTCCCTCTACCCTAATAGAGGATTTGGCAGGGGTAGTGGTCCCCAAACTCCTGCAGCACTGGAAAGGTGGCTCCAGGATCTATAAGGAAAGGGAGCTGCTTGCCTGCCACATAAGGGTCACCTGGGGCTCCTGAGTAGTTGTAGGGACACACCTTAAAATGGCGACTGCAACAACACCACCCTCGGGGCAAAAGCCTCCCGGACTCGTGGTACCACCAAGGTGGCGGCCCAGGATTGGCTCATTCAACTTCCATGAACCTGAGCAGCTTTACATCTTAGCAGACCTCTGCCCTGCAGGCCTTGCTGTATACTGCATGTGCTGTTGACCTTTAAAATGATTGGCCCCTGCCTGTATCTCCTCCCCTCGCTCCCTTTTCATATACCTGTTTCACTTCTCCATTAAACTGAGATCCTGCTCGACAGACTCCCGGCTGGTGTGCGTTTTTCAGCCGTCGACACTCACCATCCTGTTTGACCCCCGTGCCCCCTCTGGCTGGTCCAGGGTGGGCACCCAACCTTTGTTGTTCGGTGCGGAACAACAAGTAGTGATGGTCGTCGGGTGTAGAAGTCCCAGGTCCCTTCAGTCATCCATTGCCAATCCCAGTAAGTCATTGGGGGAAAGGGCAAGGGTAACCTGGCACTTCTGTGAGCACCAGGGCAATCCACTGCCCAATGTCCCAGTTGGTGGCAAGGACCTGGGGGCTGCCAGGGGTTGGGGTAGGCTTGTGACCAGTGGCCCTCTTTTCTGCACTTGAAGCATGGGCCTGGAGGTCTTCTGGGAGCTAGGGTGCCCCAAGTAGTGACCAGCTGGGCAGGTCCAGTTGGCTGAAAGGCTTTGGCTAGCATTAGGTATTTTAGTTTTTGTTTTTTTCTTCCCTTCCATTATACACCTTGAATGCCACCACTAGAACCTCTGACTGTGGGGCAAGGGGACCCCTGTCCAACCACCTCAATTTAGCCTTTATGTCAGGATTGTTTTGGGAAAAATAGTAAGTTATGAGTAGCTGTCGTCCCTCCGGAGTTTCAGGGTCCTGATTTAGTATATTTGAGCATGTCCTCTGTGAGGTGACTCAGAAAGGCAGATGGGTTTTCAATTTTGTCCTGTATTACTTCCTGAAGTTTATTATAATTAATGCATTTAATGGGGGCCTTTCAGAGACCCGCAGTATGCAGGTTTGGAACTTGTCCCGCTGCAGACGCCCAGTCCCCATGTTATAGTCCTATTGGGGCTCCCTATCTGGTACCACTTCAGCCCCAATGGGGTTGGTTGGGGTCAATTAGCGAACCTCATCTGCATAATTGTGCACCTATTCCCAGACTCTACTGTGATCCTCACTGGTGAAGGTGTTGGACATGATCATTTAAATGTCATGCCAGGTAAGGTCATAAGACTGGGTAAGATACTGATATTCCTTAATGAAGTTTGTGGAGTTGGAGGTGAATGAGCCTTGCTGCTTCTCTATCTGGGAAAGATCAGAGAGTGAGAAAGGAACATGAACTCTTATCACTCTCTCCACACTGGCCACCTCCCATAGTGGGGCTAGAACATGTGCACTGGACCGTGTGGCAGGAGAACTAGGTAGGCTGGGCAGAGGGGTGGAAACAGAAACAGCAGGGCAAAGGAAATGAAGGAGCAGGGGCTGGAGGGGCCTCTGCTGCAGGAGACTGGTATGGGGGTGATTCGTTAGCTGGGTCAAAGTCAGAGAACAGGAGGGATCAGAAGCAGGGTAGAAGAACAACAGGGAGAAGAAGCAGGGGGGAATGAAGGTTTCATTGCCAAAAAGAGGTGTTTGGGTTTGCAGGAAGAGCAAAGATCAGGTTTAGTACACAAGAAAAAGAAAGCCTGAAGGTAAGGAATCTTTCCATTTTCCCGCTCACTCACAGAAGTTGTATAAATCCCGTAGAACATTGGGATCCAGGGTGCCATTAAGTGGCCATTTGGATTGTGGCCAAATATTACATAAATGAATAAGTTTTGGTGGCTTTAGGCCAGAAGCCAGGTGAAGGGGTTTAAGATGGTCTAGTAGACACCCCAGGGGTGAATCTGCTGGAACGGAGGGCCCAGATCCCATGGTGGAGACTGATACACAGCTGAGTCAGTGTCCAAGGCATCCCGAGGTCACAGACTAGTTGGCTGGAGATGGGGAGGCAGCACAATGATGGGAGTTATCACCCTTGTCAGTGTGTGCTGGGCAAAAGTCAAGGGGTTTGAGGACCTGGCGCCAGAAATTTTGAGAGGAAAACTAAAGAGGAGCCTCAACCCAGAGAGGGAATCTCCGCCATAAAGATTGGGGACATACCCATCAGATAAGGTCAACTAAGGGGGCCAGCTATAACTGCAAAAGTCATGGCTGGGGGAGCTCCCAATCCTCAACCATCTTGAGGGCACTGGACAATCAAAGGTTGCATCTCAGGTTAGCAGAGGAGTGTTTAAGTCAACTTAAGGGAAAACTCACCAATCTGAAGGCTGGTGGTGGATGTGGAACTGAGCGTCCAGGTGAATGGAAGGTGAGACCAGTGTCCAGGAATCTGGGAGGTCAGATGGGATTCCACTCACTTAAGTGGCGGGTAGAAGAGCCCATCCGAGTCACGGCACCAATGAAAGCACCCAGAAAACCACTCTTGATGCAGGAACTCACACAAGAGATTTTATTAAGCAGACAAGCAGAGTGTCTGCCCTTAAGTGGGGGCAGGGGGAGGGGCCCAGAGGGAGGAAGAGAGTGCACCCAATGGTGGGGGAGCTATTCTTAAGTAGTGGAAATTCACAGCTACTAACAATCGGCCCAGTGACTAACGAGGAAATTTGCGGACTCACAATCTAGGAAGGTAGTGAATTATCTCAATTGATTGTTCATCCTCAGTAACAATCTAGGATGTAAATGGTGTGTGTGTGGGGGGCAGAATCAGGGGAGAAATGGCTACAGCCTTGTTAACCCATTGTCCCTTCACTGAGTGGGTAAAGGTATGGTGTGATATATTTTGTGGGGGGAGGGAGTCTTGGAAGTTGGAAGGTGTCAAATCAAAAGCACCTGCTACCTCAGGACCTCTTGAGGACTCTCAAGAACTGGATGGAAGTTTCAGCACACTGAGCTCTTCTCTAGCTGGGGCACCTATTCACTCTATCCTGGGTGTCAATCCTTTACTCTTACAAAACTTGGACCAGAGCTTGGAGGTAAAGAAAAACCAATCAGGTCTACTATTCCTGGATCCCAAAGCAGAACTACAGAGAAATAGGCATTTCCCCTCCCTCACCAGGGCAGTAGCTGACACCCGTCACCATGAAAGGATACAAAGGTCTTGACTGGTCTTCAGGCAGAGGCTGTGAGAATTGTTCAAGTTACTGTCACTCAACCTCAGTGTACCCTCAGAGGTTGTGTTATTTTTAAAAAATTTTTCTTCATTTATTTTTTTCATTAACATTTTTTGATAGTGATAAATTTTTTTTTACAATTTTTTTTTCATACACGTATATAGGATAGTGGGGGTTGTGTTCTAAAGAGGAGAAGTTCGAAATACTGAGCACAAACACCCATGCTGCTACACACTATCTCCTGTTGGTAACTCCGTTTAAGGCTTTCCCTTGATTACGAGGATTACTGAGACAAAAGTTTAAGTTTTACTTTCCTTCCAGGCCTAAATCAAATACCTCCCCATTCATAGCATCCCTGTCTGGACTTGTCCCCATCTCCTTGGGCCTCTGTGACACTGAGGGGAAGCCCCACCACACCCTGCCCATTACTTACGGATCCTGTATGGTGACATGGTAAGTGATAGCCAACAGTAGCCTGGGGATCAAGAACACAGAATTTGGAGTCAGAGAGAACCTGGTTTGGGCCTGAATTACCAGCTCTTCCCAGCTTTGGGATGGTGGCAAGAGAGTTTGCCTTTCTGGACCTCTGTTTCCTCATCTATTAGATGTGGATAATAATTCTAACAAAAGCAGAAAGTGGCTAATTAAAGTTTATCAGAGGGGGGAATTAAAGAAGTGGTAGTGTCATAGTTATGGAAGGTTGGCACCATGTTTTATTTCCTTTTGCATTCCAAAGGAATTCCCTGCTTTAGGTTTAGGAAATGCTTGCTAAATATTTAATATTATCAAATAAAAGTTGAAAAAGTTAATGTGAGAAAGAAGTGATAGTTTTACAAAATTGCCTCCCCAAATGGCCTAAGGAATAAAATATTTATAAATGAATCAGAGGACTAAGACATAGGGCTTATCTTTATCTTTTTTTAAAAATTAGGGTAGCTGGGTGTGGTGGTGCACACCTGTAATCCCAACGGCTTGGGAGGCTTAGGCAGGAGGATCGTGAGTTCAAAGCCAGCCTCATGAACTTAGCGAGGCCCTAAGCAACTCAGTGAGACCCTGTCTCTAAATAAAATACAAAATAGGGCTGGGGATGTGGCTCAGTGGTAGAGTGCTCCTGGGTTCAATGTCCAGTACCAAAAAAAAAAAAAAAAAAAGAAAAAATTAGTGTAAGCCAGGCAGGGTGGTTCACACCTATAGCTCCAACAATTCAGGAGGCTGAGGCAAGGGGCTCTCAAGTACAAGGTTAGCCTCAGGAACTTAGAGAGGCACTGTCTAAAAATTTAAAAATAATAAAAAGGGCTGGGGATATACCCCTGGGTTCGCTCCCTTGTGCCCCCCCCCCAGAGTGGTAAAATACACATAACAAAATTTGCCATTTAAATAATTTTAAATATACAATTCAGTGGCATTAAGTAGATGTTGTCTTACGACTATCACCATCAATACTTGTCTTTCTCAAACAGTAGCTCTCTGAATGAGGTCTAGAGTATGGAAGGGAACTTTAGTACATTTGCTGGAAAAAGAATCCTACATCTTGTATAACAGTGGTACCCTCATCTTCCGAAGCTTGTTTTCTAGAAGAACATGCCAATTCAATAATGAGCATGGTTTTGAGAAAAAGGAAAAGGAAGGTTTATTGCTTTGCTAGCAAAGGAGAAACACAGGGGACTCCTATCCCAAAGGCTGTTATTCTCACCATCAGAAGGGACAGGGGTTTTAAAGGAATCCTTCAAGGGTTACAATCCAGGTGTGCTCTGGTAAGGGGTTCTAGTGCTCCTTGATGGCATGGTGGGCAATTAACTAGGGGAAGAAAAAGATAACACTACCTTCCTAATCTTGTTAGGGAGGCAGAGAGGGGAGAAGAGAGAAAAACATGTTCATCCAGAAAACAAGCCTCAGAGCAATGAGGGTTACATTCAGAAGACGAGGGGACCCCTGGTACAGTATTATTTTATTATGAGAAATAATGTCTTCAAAGTCTTTTTTTCCTACTGGATTGAATGTGTTGAGAGTGCAAACACTGTGTTTATTGCCACTAATTAATTCACTTGCAAGAAACTCCAAGTGGGCTTATAGTCCCCCATTTCCACTTTTTTTTCTTTTTCTGTCTTTTAAAAAAATTTATATATGTGCATGTGAGCTTACTTAAAATTTTTATTTATTTGCACATGGGCATACTCAAGAAAAGATGAACTACAATTTCATGAGCTTTCTGGTTTTATTTTAAAGGATAAGTGAGTTTGTGAAGGAGAGGGATAGGGAATTGACATGTTCCCTTTTTTGGGGGGATTGTGATCTAAAAGAAATGCTGGAGCACCTCCTGGGTCCCAGAGCCATTTGGTTTTTCCCGAAGGAAATTCCTGAGCTCCACTGTGAGTAGCAGTATTTTTTTTTTTTTTTTTTTTTATTGAACACAAATGGAGTACAGCTATTGTTTCACTGGTTGTACACAAAGTAGAGTCACACCATCTGTGCGTTCATGCATGTACACAGGGCAATGGTATCTGTCACACACTCTGTTATTAATTTTACCCCCCACCCGCCCCCACCCCTCCCTTCCCTCTATGCTAGCTATCTTTCCTCCATTCTTACCATCTTTCCCCCCCACATTATGCATCATCATTCATTTATCAGAGAGACCATTCGGCTTTTGGATTTATGGGATTGGCTGATCTCACTTAGCATAACAGTTTCCAACATCATCCATTTACCTACAAATACCATAATTTTATTCTTCTTTATAGCTGAGTAATATTCCATTGTGTATATATACCACAGTTTCTTTATCCATTCATCTACTGAAGGGCATCTAGGTTGTTTCCATAATCTACCTATTGTGAATTGAGCAGCTATGAACATTGATGTGGCTGCATCACTGAGGCAATCTGATTTTAAGTCCTTTGGGTATAAGCCAAGGAGTGGGATAGCAGGGTCAAATGGTGGATCCATTCCAAGTTTTCTAAGGAATCTCCACACTGCTTTCCAGAGTGGCTGTACCAACTTGCACTCCCACCAGCAATGTAAGAGTGTCTCTCACCCTGTACAAAACTTAACTCAAAGTGGATCAAGGACCTAGAAATCAGACCAGAGACTCTGCACCTAATAGAAGAGAAAATAGGTCCAAATCTTCATCATGTTGGCCTAGGACCAGATTTCCTTAACATGACTCCCAAAGCGCAAGCACGAATCAATGATTGGGATAGAGTCAAACTAAAAAGCTTCTTCTCAGCAAAGGAAACAATCAGCAATGTGAAGAGAGAGCCTTCAGAGTGGGAGAAAATCTTTGCCACGCACACTTCGGACAGAGCACTAATCTCCAGAATCTACCAAGTACTCAAAAATCTTTACACCACGAACACCAATAACCCAATCAATAAATGGGCCAAGGAAATGAACAGACACTTTACAGAGGAAGATCTACAAGCAATCAGCAGATTTATGAAAAAATGTTCAACATCACTCGTTATAAGAGAAATGCAAATCAAAACCACCTTAAGATTTCATCTTACCCCAATTAGAATGTCTTTTATCAAGAACACAGGCAACAACAGGTGTTGGCAAGGATGTGGGGAAAAGGGTACACTCATACAGTAGCAGTATTTTGTTGGCCTTTAGGAGGTGCTGTTTGTCAGGTTATTTGAGTCCAGGAACAGGGAGGGAAAAAGCGTAGGCAGCGATGACATAAGCAGGAAGTTGGTATCAACGTCCTCCAGACCAATCAGAGCAGCAGGGTTGGGATCCTCTCTTCCCGCACAATTGGAAGCTTCCTTGGATCTCAGAGCACACCAACGATTCTGGTTTCTTAAAATTTTGTTTTCAGGCAATTTTTAACCTTTGGAGGCTTGGTGGAACTACAGCTGAAGACGTGTGAGTACCCCCACCCCCTACCCACCACCCAGCTTCCAGGTTCAGTTTCCTCCTTCTCCTTTATCATGTCATAAAATTTGCAAAAATCCTTATTGTCAGCAATGACATTATTTCTGCCTGGATGAAAATGAAAGTTCGTTGAAAACCAGGAAGTCTTCAACATAAGTAGATGTAGTCCACAGACAAGTTTGTCTGACTCAGGGAGGCTAGGGATCAGAATCTTAGGAAACCACAAGGAGGGTGATGTGGTGGTACAAGAAAGGTTCTCCAAGAAACCAGCTGATGGACCTCAGGAGTGCCAGAGGTAAAGACCCCAACCCATGTTCCTCCTCCTTCTCCTCTTCCTTGTCTTCCTCCTCCATTTTCTTCTCCCCCTCCTATTCCTCTTCTTCCTCCTTCTCTTCATCCATTTTATCCTTCTCTCCCACCCCCTCCTCCTCCTCCTCCTCCTCCTCCCCCTTTCTTCTCTCCCTCCTATTTTTCCTCTTTCTCCTCCTCCTCTTCCATCTCCTTCTTCTTCTTTTGAGCTGGGGCGTCACCATATTGCCCAGGCAAGTAGCTGCGACTACGGGCACACACCACAATACCATCTGATTTCTTTTTTTTGGACAACAAAAGTAATATGTATTCAAATTAAGAAACTCAGATGGAAGCCCACAAGAAAATTTATAATATCTAACTTATACCACTTTGCTATAACCACTTATTGTTATTAAAATTTTGTTCCTACCTTTTAGAAAGTATTTTCTTGTTTCTAAAATCGCTGAAATCCTGCAAAATGAATTCATACCTCAGTCTTTATAGAATGAAGCAGATTATAGTGAGAATTTTTATCAGTGTATTGCTCCTTTGGGTAGAATGAAATTCAGTGTAGAGACTCCCATAGTTAGTAAACAGATCAGGTAGATAAGTACTTTTTGTAAGTTCCTACACTAATTTGAGCACTTCTTATTTAAAACAACAACAACCACAAAAAACCCACCCTTTGCTTCCCAGGATCTAGGGTGATGGCTTCCTTGTTGTGAGAAAAAGGCTCACCCTGTTAGCTTTAGCAACCTGCGGTTAAGGATCCACCCACGTCCCTCATGGTGCCTCATCGCTTTGGGTTGTTCTTTCTGAAATGTCCACCAAACCAAGATTGCTTTGTTTCTATAACTTAAAGAGTAGATCTAAGTGCTATTTCTTTTTTTAATTAATTAATTAATTAATTTTTTAATCTTTTTTAAAATTTATTTTTTATTCACACAGTTCATATAATCTTACATTTACCTAGGGTAGTACTGTCTGTCTCAGTCTATCTAAGTGCTATTTCTGCCAATTAGGGGGCTTATAAGTTCCAACCAGATTACCAGGTCTGAGAGAAATTTTGTTGTATCATCCCCACTCTTAAATCTCTCCTACTGGAGACAGTTTTGATTTGGGAAAAAACAAAGTAAATAGAGTTCTAATAAAAACTCCTTCCATATCTCCTAGATGGTAACTTGTAAGTATATGGATAGAGTTTTCTGGGCTGATTGTTTGTTTGTTTGTTTGTTTTGGTGCTGGGTATTGAACCCAGATATTCACACGTTACACAACCCTCTACACCTGAGCTATATCCCCAGTCCTTTTTTATTTTTATTTTGTGCCAAGGTTCTAACTTGTAATCCTTCACCCTCAGCCTCTCACATCACTGGGATTACAGGTGTGCACCCATATGCCTGACTGGGCCATTGGGTTTTAAAGTAGCCCTGTGTAATTTTTATTTTTGGCACTTCCTGAGAATTCTAATTCCCCAAACAGAAGAGACTGAGATTGATGGAGAGCCTGGCAAATGCCCAGAAGAAAGCAGACTGGAATGAGGGCAGATCCAGAACCAAAGGTGCCCTGCGTCTCTCTCAATTCTGGCCTTCTTCCCCACTCTTTCTTTCAGGATGGCCACATGTCAAGATCAAAGTCTGGGTTCCAGTTCGGATGAAAACTGTTCATGGAGATTTCGAGAGAAGCTTCTGGCTATCGATTCAGAACTGAAGGCTCAAGATGTGGAAAGCTTAAAGTTTCTCTGCAAAGGCTTCATCTCCCAGAATAAGCTGGAAAAGTCCAGCTCAGCCTTGGATCTTTTTGATCATCTTATGTCAAGGGAGCTGATAAGTGTACAGAACCCTTTCTTCCTGACAGAACTCCTCTATACCATCAAGCAGAATTGTCTGCTGCAGCACCTTGGCTACACCAAAAAGCAGGTGAAGAGTTTACTCCCCACCCAAGGGAAGCTCTCTCTGTTCAGGTGAGGAGGTGTCTGTAAGAAAGATTGGAGGGTTTTTCTGTTGAGGGTGCATTTTGGCCTTTGGGCTTTGAAAAAAATCTGGAACTAAGATCTTTTTTTCTTATCTTCCTCCTTAAAAGATAAACCAGTAGATTCTAAATGAGAGACTTCTCAGTTTCAGATGGCTGGGAGATCGATGGAGTTTCCAGACCCAGCCCCGACATGAATGTGGCTTCTCTTTGTTGAGCTGCTCACTATTCAAGAAGCCACACTGGGTGGTGGGTCCTGAGCTTTTCTGGGTTCCCAGACTTTACGCTGGCAGGCAGCCCTTCCTCCTGGGATGCTCTGGTTGTCTCCTTGTATCCAAGAAACTTAAGAAAAAAATAGTGAAGCCGGGCGCGGTGGTGGCGCACGCCTGTAATCCCAGCACTTGGGAGGCTGAGGCAGGAGGATGGTGAGTTCAAAGCCAGCCTCAGCAACTTACCGAGGCCTTAGGCAACTCAGTGAGACCCTGTCTCTAAATAAAAAGTACAAAATAGGGCTGGGGATGTGGCTCAGTGGTCAAGTGCCCCTGGGTTCAATCCCCAGTACCAAAAAAAAAAAAAAAAAAAAAAAAGAAAAAAAAAAAAAGAAAAAAAATAGTGAATATTTGGAGTCAAATAAGTAAAATTAAGGAGATCTGTCTCTGGGGGACATCACTTGTGTCATGTCTGGTTATAGATTTTTGAACGTCTTTGGCAGAAACCCAGAGAGATAAAATGGAATACAGACATTTTGCCCAAGAAGGTAAAATACGGGTATTGGGCCTGTCATGACCGCACCTTAGACAACAGTGTTTTAAACTGCCTACAGATGTAGTGTCCATTTAGGAGAATTTAACAAGAAGGCATCTTCAAAGGATGTTTTGTGGAGATTACAGCCCTTCAGGCCTTGGCATTGAAGCTGGCCCCAGAACCTGTGCTACCCTGGGGTCAGTGGAAGGATGATGAAGTCCAGAACCCCACACTGCCCTCTGGCAGCTAAATATCTGAGGGATGCTTTTGGCATGTGTTAGTGTGTGAATGTGTTTTTCTGTTTCTGGACAACAGGACTACCCAGAACTTAAAGTCACTTCTTTCCTTTTTATAAATATAGTGAGCTATATATTGGCCAACATCAGGTCCTCTCTAACAAGGTCCTGTAAACTAAGCCTGAACTTCTAGAATGGAGTCAGATTGGGAAAGCAGGCTAAATTTGTATTTATGTTTTCCTAGTGCAAAGGCAGTGCTAGACCAGGAATCAGAAAACCTGCCTCTATTGCTCACTGTATTATCTTAATTTAAATTGGTCACTTAGAGGCTCAGAGTTTTGTTTATTTTTAATCTATCAAAGGAGATTCATAATTATCCACTCTCAGTATTAATCATTCAAATGACAGATAACATTTGTGAAAGCCGTTGATTTACCATGGTATCCTCTGAGAGTATAAGGCTTCATTTGTCCTTTTGGATATATTTGTTAGGAAGCTGCTCTTTGAATTGTCAGAAGGCATCACTGAAGATAATTTGAAAGAGATCATCTTCCTGTTGGCAGATAAAGCTCCCAAAAATCCGATGGTGAGTGGGTCCAACAGCCAGGGGGTCTAGACAAGCAATGCCTTCACCCATGATTGGAAAGTGATATAAGGTTTCTCTTGAAAAAGGGACCAGTACCATATGTGGTTAGGAACATTGGCCTTGTTCCATGATTGGACCTGGAACATTGTTAGGAACACTCTTTTGGTATTGGATGGGTCTGGATGCTAGCCCTGATTTTGCTACTAACCCTGTGTGTGTTGTGGGCAAGTCATTGAACATTTATGAGTTCATATTTTCTTGTGTGTCAAATTATGTCCAATCATACCACTTCCTTCTAGTACTGATGAATTATATGAAATAATGTGCAAAAAGCACTAGCAGGACTGTTTGGCATTTTAACTGCACACTAAATACTGACTATTGTTGACAGTCATTGTATTTTATGGCATAAAATCAAATTTGGAGCACAAGAAGTGAATGAAGAGGTGGTAAGCAACAGCAGGGTGGGAGTTCTCTGCTCATCCCCAGCTCCAGGTGGGGGTTTTGAGGGGACCCAGGTGTTCTTTTTAGTAGACTTTGCAGCATCTCCCTTGTAGTGTTTTTGTAAAGATCAAGTGAAACAAATGTTTGTTGTAAAGGGCTGAACAGATGTATTGAATTACTAGAAATGGTTTTAATATTAACACAATTGTTATCAGCTAGTATTATCTCTATATTGGTCACATTTAAAGGCAGGACGATTGTTGCATGTATCTCTTCCAGGCCTCACAATTATATATATTTTTCTTTTAACTCTAATAACTTGTGACAAAAAGTTAGCTAATTTGAGAAGGGGAGATTTTCAAGTTTTACCCTATACCATTGTGCTATTTTTTTGTGTTTTTATTAGACTTTAAGTTAGGTAAGTACAAAAGAATACAGCAGTATCAGTAGTACAAAAGAATGCATGTAATGTGGGTAGAAGTTTTGAAATGTAGTAATGAAGTGAACAGTCATGAACTCACCATCTAACTTTGGAAATGGAGCATCAAATGGCTCCTGAGCTACCTGTGCAGTCCTCCAGGTCAACTGATATTATTGATGAGTAACATGAGAAAGTCCCTGGAGAGCGGGAAGTGGTTTTATGTGGTTGGTCAAATGAGGACTATGTTTGAAATTCATTAGCCTCATTTCCTGGGATCAGGTCTGAGACCTGAGCAGGTTCCGTCTCTTCCGGCCTCAACCTTTGAGTCATTTTATTTCCTTTTTAGAATCCTCGGGAATTTCGGCCTTTTGAGTTCTTCAGTTGGTCACCTCTTATTCTCCCTTTTGTGTTTCTTTTTTTTCCTTTTTGTGTTTTTTGTTCCCAAAGATTGGCTGTGGGTTCCTTGAGGGTGAAGACTGAGTCTTACCCATATTTTAGCTCAGAACTTGTAGGATCTGTTACAAAATGGTGTAATGATGAGGTCATCCTCTCCTTTCTCTTTCTGTTTAAGAAAGCTGCCCGAACCGTTTTTTATTTTTTGCAATGCTGGGGATTGAACCCAGGACCTTACATATACTAGGTGAGTGCCACATCACTGAGATACATACCCAGTCCCCTGAACCTTTTCTTTTTATGTGATTTTTGAAGTAATAACTAGGAGAGGTAGCAGGAGAAACTAAAGAACTGTGAGGGTGATGTGCAAAGATAAAACACTTTCCTACTTGTTGCTCCTTGTCATAGTCTACTAATTTTGTCCCTTACATGATCCTTGGAAATCCTGTTTTTCATCTTATACATTTCCGGTTTTGTTTTTTACACCTTTTTCTTTTATTTTGCCTTTTTATTATAAAAAAACAACCAACTAACCAACCAACCAACAGAACACAGGTACAGAAAACAACAGAACACAGGTACAGAAAACAACAGAACACAGGTACAGAAAACAACAGAACGCAGGTACAGAAAACAACAGAACACAGGTACAGAGAACAACAGAACACAGGTACAGAAAACAACAGAACACAGGTATAGAAAACAACAGAACACAGGTACAGAAAAAGACACAAAACACACAGAGGAATGCACTGTTGTAAAGCTAATACCCTTGAAACTGCCACCCCAGGCAAGAAATC
The DNA here is from genome assembly GCA_020662805.1 of Glaucomys volans. NCBI lineage: Eukaryota > Metazoa > Chordata > Mammalia > Rodentia > Sciuridae > Glaucomys > Glaucomys volans. Next base: position 523,556 of record JAJEJO010002354.1, read on the forward strand.
ACCTTTTGCATTTTAGCAAAATCTTACTGTACGTTATGCCATCTGAACTCACTGTTTGTGTTCCTGAGTTGAGTGCTTTCAAAGTAAGTGAATGGATGGGAATTTTTTTTAAAAAATCAGAAAAAAGTTAAATATTAAAAATTAAATATTAAAAATTTCCATCCACTCTTGAAGTCTCTCCATTTGCCCATCCCACTGAAAGCTCCTTCTTGGCTCCTAGAAGTAACCAGTATCCTGGCTTTTTAGAACTGCATCATTATGTTTCTTGATGATTTTATCAATTAACTGTGAGTCTGTCCCTAATCTCTAGTTTAGTCTTGTTCAGTTTTTCCTCTTCCAAGAGATTTTGAATCTGTAGGTTAAATTTCATTCCTCCAATCTTTTACTTTTCTTTCTTTGTCTCTTCTTCCCCTCCAGTACTGGTGATTGAACCCAGGGCCTTGCCCATGCCAGGCAGGTGCCCCACCACTGCGCTGCATGGCCTTCCCCTCAGTCTCTTTATTTTCCCTCAGCCCTTGCCTGTTGGAGAGCAGTGTCTGGGTTTTGCTGATACTGCTCTTGTGGTATAGGCCAGCATGTCCCTCTGTCCTCTGCATTTCTTGCAACGTGGCAGCTGGATCCTGAGGCTCCATCAGACTTTTGGAAAGACCATAGGTGGTTTTATGTCTTTTCATAGAAAACCATTTCTTCTTTTCTTTTTCTTCTGTTTGGTTTTTTTTTTTGGACCCAGGGATTGAACTCAGGGACACTCGGCCACTGAGCCACATCCCCAGCCCTCTTTTGTATTTTATTTAGAGACAGGGTCTCACTGAGTTGCTTAGGGTCTCGCTAAATTGCTGAGGCTGGCTTTGAACTCACGATCCTCCTGACTCAGCCTCCGGAGTCGCTTGGATTACATGCGTGCGCCACCATGCCTGGTTCTTCTGCTTTTTCAATACTAGTGACTGTTAAGTTTCGACAGTTTTATAGATTGTTTCTTTGGGGGGGTCGCAAAATAGAAATATTAAAATTCTATTTTGTTTTCTCCTCATCTACTATTTGGTTATCCAGTGATACAATTTATATATAAATCTTTGATTCTTCTTTTACTTACATAGTTTTCTAGATAATTAATACGTTTCCTGAAGTTTCTGAAGATGGCCCATTATAAAAATATATATAAAGATGAACTTGTGGATTTATGTATATTTGAGTTATTTCAATCCTTTGCAATCATTATCCTTATTGAAATTCAAATTGTTCCTCTTTTGATCACTGGGAGCCTCTTCAAGTTGGTTCCTCAGCCATAGTCTTTAAAGACTTCTTTGTTATCTGGCAAAGATGTCTCATAAACATTCTGCTCAGTCCTAGAATCCATCGCATCTCTAAAAAGCTGAGAAGTGTTATTTCAAGACCACAAATTAGGTACTGGGGATATTCATTGATTCTGGGTTGATAATTGCTCCTAGATTGTTGCTGTTTTCCCCAAATGATAGAGCTAGGAAATTGTGTGTGTGTGTGTGCGTGTGTGTGTGTGTGTATGTGTGTGTAGAGAGAGAGAGAGAAGAGAATTTTTGTTATAATATAAAATATCTCATGAGCTCACACTTCTGTTTTCAGATTTTTATTTCACCATTTCTATATTATACCTGCATCTCCTTTTTAAATCAATTATTTATTTTTACAAACTATATTTTGATTCACTGTACACAAAGGGGTACAACTTTTCATTTCTATGGTTGTACACGATGTAGATTCATACCATTCGTGTAATCATACATAGGGTAATGATGTCTGTCTCATTCCACCATCTTTGACACCCCTACCCCCTCCCTTTCATTTCCCTCTATGTCAAAAGTCATATAAAGTTCCTCTATTCTTCCCTCACCTCTTGCATCTCCTTTTCTTCACACTGAGAATCCTGGTTCTTATGTCACAGGGGATGATAGAATATTTGATAATCTTTGTTTTTGTTTTATTTCATATGACACATACCACAGTCTCAGAGTATTCATTCCTACCTCTTTCACCAATATTATTGTTCACATAGTTGGAAAATCATTTTGCACGTGTTATATCCATCCTCTCCCCATGTCCAAGCATACAACCATTCTATACTGCACTCCCCTCCTCCCTTTCAGTCCACATTTAGACCATGTTCTATAAATGTTGTGTGTATGTGCGTGCATGTGTGTAGAGAGTGAGAGAGAGGGAAAGAGTGTGTGAGTTCTTAGAAAATAAAAAAACAAGCATTTTTGTTTTAAATAATTTTTGCAAAGCACCAAGGGGGTATTCTGCTTCTGCCTGACATTTCATTGCTCATGTTTGCAGTGATGCAAAGTCATGCAAAGTCATGCAAAGTGCTGAACTGATAGCATTTTTCTTTAAATGCTGAAATTCTCAACATTGGAGAGATTCCTGTAGTTTGAAAAGTTCTCCCTGTGCCTCTGAAAATATTCTGTCCCAACTTGGGGCATCTTCCTACAAATTTTCCAGTGTTTGGATTTATAAATAAAATGAGTCCTCTGTTTATTGTACTGACCCTCCCTACCTCTATCCTGGACAGATGTCCTTACTCGGGGCAATGTAGTGTGGGGATTGAGAGGTGGGGGAAAGGACTCTTGTTGAAGGAGACCTGCAAGGCTCCACAGGGCAGAGCTTTTCCACCCAGAACAGCTGGGGAGAGTGTTCTTCCTCTTGGTTGCACAGGTGCTAGACCTCTGTTGGAAGGTGTCTGTGTGTGCAGGATTGTTTTTATGATCAAAGCCTTCCAAACATTCCTCCCCCTGCTAAATTAACCTGTCAGTCAACAAAGGCCCATGTTCAAGCAGCCAAATGATTTTTTTTAAAATATGTTTTTCTCAGTACAACAGTAAAAGGAAGTAGCTGTGGCATAGAGGTGGTCAGATTCGGGATGTACTTCCTTCTTCGATTTCAAATGATCTCAGCTTCATTTCCAAGGAATTGCAATTCTTCAGGTCATTAATGTGGCTGAGTTATATGCCTTCAATAATTGGGTTTGTCTCTCCTGGACTTTGCAATCAGGCCAGCTTCTGAAGTGTGTGGAGGACAACCCCTCAGTATCCCAGAGGAGTTTCTAAGGGCTTAAAGAGGCTGCATTATCTACTATTACAATTTCAAAAGAATTACCACAGAAAAAGTAAATTACTTATAGGCATTGGAGGAGGACCTGGATACCCTTCAAACAAAAGGAAAAGGTTCTAAATTTTTATGACCTTTTCATGGGGACAAAAATGACTTTTTGTTTTCATTTTGAGACAGTGACTTTCTGTTCCCTCAGTTGGGTTCAAACTCAGTCTTCCTGCCTCAGCCTCCCAAGTAGTAGCTGGGATTACAGATGTACACCACTACGCTTAATCAAAAATGACCTCTATGGGGCATTCTGGGATTCCTCTTTGATAACTCTCTTACACAAGTAGGCAGTAGAGCTGCCTGCATACTTCCTGTGAGACCTGAACAGCTGTCCAGAACTTCAGCCTCAGCCTGATGGCTGATGTGAAGGAAACTACCCAAACCTACTGGCTCTTTAGTGAAGCAACAAAATAAAGAGCTTTGGACTGTCTCTGCTAGTATTTTCCTGGGTGGTGTTTTTAAACTAATGTATAGGCTCCATTTAAATTGTGTGTTTGTGTGTCATTTACCAAACACCCAATAAACTTCTTACACATTATGAACTTTCCATCATTGTTTTTGGGAATCATGTCTTAATTCCTTTTCTTCCTCCTGGTAGGCTGTTGTCAAGACATGGATTTTGGTTTCAAGGTTCCTAGAGAGCTCACTTGTGTATTATTTGCTGAAGAATAGGGTGTGGGGTGGTGGGGGAGTTTCCTCTGACCTTTGAGCCCAGCTGATTAGCTCAGGAAGATTCTTCCTCCACACCTGTTTTCTACTTTGCCCCTTGACCAGCTGGTGTGCTGGCCTGCTGTGGAGTGATGGACATCTTTGCCTTTCTGGTTCTCCTGTTTCTGGAATTTCTTGAAAATTTCTTTTCTCTTTCTTTCTTTCTTTCTTTCTTTCTTTCTTTCTTTCTTTCTTTCTTTCTTTCTTTCTTTCTCTTTCTTTCTTTCTTTCTTTCTTTCTTTCTTTCTTTCTTTCTTTTTTTTTTTTTTTACCAGATGCAGAGAGAAACCAGTTAAGACTTTGAAACTCTGGCCTTTGCCTGGATTGTTTGTGTTTTGAGTGCCATGTTGGAAAACACGCACACACACACACACACACACACGCACACACACACTTTTATTAACCCTGCCTCTTCCTATGTTGCTGCTCTAGCTTCCTCTTTACCTTTCCTGCTAGCCTTCTGGAAAGAGTAGTCTACATACACTCTTATCTCCACTAACTCAACTCTTAGACACATTCCAATGTATTCTGGAACGGCTTCCGCCTGTATCGTGCCTATGAAATTTTCTTACTGAAGCCACTAAGTACTTCCTAATAACCAAGTTCCAGTTTCTCCTCATGTCCCCACTTGTTTCTCCTTGCATAGCATACCTTCTCCACCTTGTCATTCTTCATGCTGTTCAAGCATAAACTCCCACGTGCAACTTATATGGAGGCTGGTATGTGGAATGGATGAATGATGAATAAATGAATATTGTCACCACTGGAAGACATCTTTGACTCTTTCCTCATTTCTTCACGCAGTTCCAAGTGATCCCTAAAACTCTGCAAATTATATTGCAGAGATGTCCAGTATCTCCTCTGCATTTCCACCATTAGTCCTAGACCAGGTCTTGATCATCTTCACCAGGTTATTTCATCTTTCAGCCAATCCATTTCTGTCTTCAACTTACTCCCAAGATTTCCATTTGAAGACAAATCTGTTCCTGTTCTTGTCTTTAATGATCACTGCTGGTAATCCTTGACCTATGGGACTTCTGGCCAAATTCCTCCTGTGGTGTGTGTTCCCTCATGGCCTGACACCAGCCTGCCATTTCAACCATGGCCTAAGGCTCATCGGGGGTTTGTACTCCGACCTCTTTCCAAGATTCCTGAGTACATGGCTATTTTTCAAACTTTAAACTGTTCAACACAGAGACTAGAGTCTCCCGTCCCAGTTCCCATCTGACCAATGTGTAAGTGTGCAGTTAGATGGGGTTCAGATCTTCTCTTTCTGATTGCTCTTTTCTGTGGGCTCTGACATAATTTTGTTCATATTTTTAATAACCAGGTCAATACATTAAGTCCTAATTTCTTAAAAGATTATGGTACCTTCTACCCTATATGAAATTAAAATGATATTAGTATATATTAAAATGTTAGCCAATTTGTGATTCCACCCCCCCCACCAGGATAACTTCATCGATATTTTCTTCTAAAATATCAAATGTGATGTTTTTTTCCAAACATTTTCTCCCTCATTTCTGTGGCATCTCTGTTTTTCTGGTTCCCTAATCAATTATATCGTTCATGACTGTGAGAGTCAGTAAAGCTCTTTGGCCAGTAAGGCAGACTTTGACAGTAGATTGCACCAGCTCTGCCACTTACTGGCTTTGTGACCTTGAGTAAATTACTGAACCTCTCTGCTTCAGTTATTTCATCTTTAAAATGAATATTTTTACAGTGTCTACTGTAACAGTATTGGGCTCTTTTTAGGCTAATCCCTAACAAGCACTGTTCCTATTGTACAGTGAGTTATGTGTATTTGGTATCTGGTATTAATGTGGCTTATAGAGATTTGCTTGGTAAAGTCTCTTCCCTTCACTATTGAGCCCCTTAGGGGCAGGTGCTGTACCATATTCATCACTGCAAAACCTGTTGCTTAGTGTCCATTCATGTAGTGTTTAACATCTGAATGATAATCAGAAGGTAAGGAAATGTGACTCTACTGATTCTCTTGCAGACTTCTCTAAGTTTATTGGCCTATCTAGAAAAAAAAACTGAAATAGATGAAGATAATCTGCTATTACTGGAGCAAGTTTTTAGAAAGGTTGTACCTTGCCTTACAAAGAAGATAGACAACTATAAAAGAGAGAAAGGTAAGCAGCCTATTTTTGCTTATTTGCACCGTGCTTATGTGAATGAAGTTTTCTTATCATTTTGCTAATATTTTCTTGGGAAAGCCAGAAATGTCCCCATTTGTTCATTTGGTACATATGTATTGAATGCATACTTTGGCCCAGGCAATATTTTATAAACTGGAGGTATATGGCAAAGCTCCTGCCCTTTTGGAGCTGATGTTTCAGTGGGGGAAAGTCATTTTAGGCAAATGAATATAATGCAGAGAGAGCTAGCTCATTATTTCTTTTAAATACTTTTTTAGTTGTCAATGGATTATTTATTTATTTACATGTGTGCTGAGGATCAAACCCAGAGACTCAAACATGCCAAGCAAGTGCTTTACCACTGAGCCACAACTCCAGCCCCTCATTCTTATTAATTAGAAATTGTTCTGAATAAAATAACAAAAGAGAAGTAGGCATAGGGGTTAAGAGTGAGCTCTATGGAGCAAGATTGCCAGGACTCCACTTATTAGTCATGCTTCAGCCTTTTCCTTAGTCTTTCTGTGTCTTGCTTTTTCCATCTGTAAAGTGAGCACAATAATATATCTAACTCATAGTTTTGATGAGGATCTAATGAGATAATTCCTATAAAATGCTTGTGTGGCATGGAGAAAACATTACTTACATGCTGTTATTATAACTATACTTATCAGAGAGAGAAGTCATAAAGACTTTTATCTTTCCAGAAATTTTTTCGTTTTTTCTTTTTTTTTTTTTTTTTTTGCTGTGCTTGGGCTTGAATTCAGGAATTACTTGGACTTGAGATTTGGGCCTTGCACATGCTAGGGAAGAGTTTTGGTATGTCTTACAAAGACAGTTTTCTGTAATATTATATAAAGGTAAAAACATGGGGCAGGAATCACACCTGACAAATGTCAATATGCTAAATATTTATGTTTCTCTGAGTCTATTTCCACTGTTAAATAAGAGTGATATATAGAAATTCATGAATATATTCAGGAAGTTTCTCTGCTACATCCACGTTTTTGTTCAGTGATTCAATCTAGTGTGCAAAATTCTTTCTTTAAAAATGAAACTAGCCAAGAGGAAGTTCCCTCTAAGAATTCAGTGAAGACAAAATGAGTTGAGAAACAAAATATACAATTGTTAAATTGGTAGAAATTTCAAACAATAATTAAATTAAGCAATAAATGTATACTTAAGTAAAAATTATGACAAATAAAAACAAAATTCTTACAGTCAAATGATCAAATAGGAAATAAAAAGCAGGAAGTTGATAGTGAAAAGAGTATTTGGAGTCATGTGAACTCCAAATGCTGATGTTTTTCTAGTCACCCATTTTTTCCCCGTAATGCAGTATCCCACCAAAGAAACACACGGCAGGGGAGCAGGTCATTTTGGATATTTGAACTCTGAAGGAGACTCAGCTCTTCCATCTGCCTCACTGAGTCTTGAGTATATCAGAAGAGTTCTAATTCTCCGCTTTCTTTTTTAAACCTACCTGTGTGTGGTCTGTTTGGATGGCAAACATTATTAATCTGTTAATATTGACCTTAAAAAAACCTGAGCTTGGATCTAATTCTGCCTTTAGGATGAAAGGCTATTAAGGACTGAACAGAAAGGGTGAGCAGAGCCCAGACTGTTCTGTTAAGTGTGATCTAAAATCCAAGTCCCTTTTGTTTGATCAAGACCTGGCTTTATTTAAAGTCACCTGGCTCACTTTCTGAATTTCCTTGGACTTTGTTTTTTGCTTTACTATTTAAATTTATTATTAAAAATAATGTATGTAATTATAATGAAATTGAATAAAACTTCAAATAATGAAAATAATATGAAGTGTAGAAGGTAAAATCTCTCTTCTTCCTTCCATTGCCAATCCATTCCCCAGAGATAACCACTATTTGCAAAATATTCTTGTAGATTCTCTTTTATAGAGAGAAAACTGTGACAGTGTGTGTAATACAGTTAACAGGGTGCCGGGTGTGGTGGCGCATGCCTGTAATCCCAGCACTTGGGAGGCTGAGTCAGGAGGATCGCGAGTTCAAAGCCAGCCTCAGCAACTTAGCGAGGCCCTAAGCAACTCAGTGAGACCCTGTCTCTAAATAAAATACAAAATAGGGCTGGGGATGTGGCTCAGTGGCCAAGTGTCCCTGAGTTCAATCCCTGGTTCCAAAACAAAAACAAAAACAAAAAAAACAAAGTTAACAGGACCATGATAATCATATTTTGTAACTTGCTTTTTGCCCTACCTAATATGCCTGACATTTTTCATGAATATAATACAGATATAGCTAGTTCTTTTTCTTTTTCTTTTTCTTTTTTTTTTTTTTTTTTTGGTACTGGGAATTGAACCCAGGGGCACTCGGCCACTGAGCCACATCCCCAGCCCTATTTTGTATTTTATTTAGAGACAGGGTCTCACTGAGTTGCTTAGGGCCTCGCTAAGTTGCTGAGGCTAGCTTTGAACTCGCGATCCTCCTGCCTCAGCCTCCCAAGTGCTGGGATTACAGGTGTGCACCACCTCGCCTGGCTAGTTCATTCTCATTAATAGTTTCAAAGAAATCCATTTTATGAATATGATATATATAACTACCACCTCTGAATGTTTTTTCTTTTGTCTTTTTTCTTTCTTTTTGTTCTTGTGGTCTGAATCCTGATATTATTTTTTGAGGTAATGCTTTTGGGATCTTTGCAATTATCTGGAACATTAAGTACCTTAAATTATTTGATAAAGTATATGGTAGTTTTAAGGCATTAATAAAATTATACAAATAATTTATAAATTCATATTCTTTCTGAGTATTTATGCAGACTTCCATAAGCAAGTGCCATTGCAAATTTACAAATCTCTTTAAGACAGTTACTGTTGATGATTAATTGTTTTGGATTGCTATTAGTTAGAAGGTGAATTTTTTTTTTCTATCTGTGGTTTTACAGCTGCCCAGGAAGCCACGCCTCCTGTGGACAAAGAAGATGAGTCATTGGGTGAAGGAGAGGAAAGAATATTTTCCCCATTAGATATTGAGCAGTTCTGTGGAGCCTTACCAGTAAGTTGAGTGGTGTGCTGGTCGGAGTCTGCCTTCCAACTCCAGTCTACAGGGAGAGAGAGAAGAGGAGTCAATGATAATAGGTAGCATTTGTAAATATTCCCACCATGGCTGATTCCAAGTGATCAACATGACATCAGCCAGGTTGCAGATTTCCTAAAAATTTGACAATTAGCTCTCAGTAGTTGGTTTGAGCTGCCTCTAGTACACCCTTGGGTTGCTTTAAAATGGTGCCTCTGGGCTGGGGATATAGCTCAGTCGGTAGAGTGCTTGCCTTGCAAGCACAAAGCCCTGGGTTCAATCCCCAGCACCACAAAAAAAAAACAAAACAAAACAAAAAACAAAACAAAAAACAAAAAAAAACCAAAAAAACCACCCAAATAAAATGGTGCCTCTGTTCTCATCTGTAGGATGAGATCAGTCCAGCTTCATGGTATGCAAGCCATGGGGTTGCACAGGACCCTCATCCTTTAGTTTAATAGTCTGCTGTCACTGTTGTGACATTCTTAATAGTGTATGAACAAGTACTCTATGAATCATGAAGCTGATCCACCGCAGAAGGTAAGAACTGGGTTCCTGGTTTCTGTAGTGCTCAGCAGTCAAAGCCTGTGTAGAGCAACCTTGGGAGAATCTGCAGTGTTGCTCACAATGTGATGGTTAACCTTGGGAATGCTGATTCTTTTCTAAGTTCATTTCTTTCCAACATGTTTGGGTAATTCTACTTTACCAATATCTGTCAGCATCAGTGAAATGATCTTGGCCTTCTAATTTTTTTTTCATTTTTTCAATTGTGGTAAAACACATACATCATAAATTTTACCATTAGCCATTTAATTGTAAGATACACATTACATAAAACTTACCACCTTAACTGCTTTTAAATATACAGTTCAGTAGCGTTAAGCACGTTGTCATGTGAACATTGCTACCATCCATCTCCAGAACTTTTTCATCTTCCATAACTGAAACTTTGTACCCATTAAAGAGTAACTCCCCATTCACCCTGAAACCACTATTTTATTCTGTGACTATGAATTTGACTATTCTAGATGCCTCATATAAATGAATTTTTTCCCCTTTGCATGCTGGGGATTGAGCCCAGGGGCCTTGTGCATGGTAAGCATGTTGTCTGCCACTGAGCGGCACTCCAGCCCCAACATAAATTCTTTTTCGACTGGCTTTAAGGTTCATCCATATTGTAGCATGTCTCAAAATATGTTACACTTTGTTCATCCACCAGTGGAATCTTGGATAACGTCTACCTTTTGGCAATTGTGAATAATGCTGGTATGAGTATTGGTATAAAACTATCTCTTTGAGACTCTGCTTTTAATTCTTTGGGGTAATGCACATATAGGTAAAAATGCTGGATTATATACTCATTCTATTGTTCATGTTTTGAGGCCCTGCCATATGGTTTTCCATAGTGGCAGAACCATTTTACATTTCTACCAGCCATGCATAAGTGTTCTCATTTCTCCATATCTTCACTTGTTATTCTCTTTTTTCTTTCTTTTAACAGTAGCCCTCCTAATGAATGTGAACAGTATCTCAATGTGGCTTTGATTTGCATTTCCCTAACAGTTAGTGATGTTGAGCTAATCTGCATATGCTTATTGGCCATTTGTTTGCCTTCTTTGGAAAAATGTTTATTTGGATCTTCTACCCATTTTCTAATTGGGTCATATGTGGGAGTTTTAGTTTTTTATTTGTAAAAAAATTCTTTCACAGGAGGCTAGGGGTGTAGCTCAGTGGTAGAGTGCTTGCCTAGCATGTGCAGGGCCTTGAATTCAATCCCTAGCACTGAAAAAAAATTATTTTATGACTTCTTTACTGTGGGGGAGGGGGTTCTCCACATCCAGCATGGATGAGAGAAAGGATTTCTGTCAGAGGATGGTGCTGATCATCAATTAATTACCAAGAAACTTATGTAATCAAATAAACACAAGAGCCAATAATCTTTTCAAGTAGAAGGGGGTGTGATGGATTGGGCCATGCCAAGATCTGGCCTCAGCCCACCTTCACCTTTATTTGTAGTTCCACAGGTAAAGGGACCTGGACTAGGAAGGGCTTCTTCTGTGAGGATCAGGGTAGGATGGAATTAGGGAAGTCATTTGTTTAGAGAATTAGCATTTCCTCAGATGGTGAGCCAGCTCTGAAACAGTTTCTGAAACAGTTTCTGATGACGGCCAGTTCCTGGGAGTCAGACCTCTGTATCCCATGGCTCAGCCAAGCCTGATTCTGCTAAACATGGATGGCTTCCCACATACTCCCCTTTTTCTATTTTTTAAACTGCAAATGATGGGCAGTTACTTTGAGGTTCCAGATCTTGGTTCTGAGAGCTACTTCGAGGTCCTGGATCTTGGTTCTGAGGGAAATGGCAACCAATTATTATGATACAAAAAAGAATTAGTAGCAAACCTATCTTTCCAATAATATACCATTCAATTTAGGAAATATTTTATCAGCTAGAGATGCAGGGTTCAGGACATCAATTTTGCTTTTTGAATATCCTGGATGTGGCGACATAATTTTATAAGATCCAGACTATTATTATTGCTATGTCAAATGTCCATTTGATGATTCTTAATTGTCTCCCAGTTCCATTGGGAAGTATGATATTTGGTTGCAGTAACACAGATGTGCTTACAGTCATTATGGCATTTAAGGGTTTGTTTAAATTGGAGAGCAGAAAGCTCATTACTGATATTTGTAATAGTAGCTGTTAAAGTATTTAATTTGATCTCAATCATGTTATCAATGCTTAACTTGCAAGGGTCACAGCATCTTGACAGAATGAACTATGCCTCGAGATATAGTGAATGTGGAAACAGATAGAAGCCTGAAAGAATACATTAAAATATATAGGACCCAAATTATCATCAAATAAGAAAAAACTGTTAGAATGAGAATATGAATTACTCATTTTTCTAGTGTAACATCAATCAGTTTGCTTGACTCTAATTTGGTCTTTATTTACATGGTTACTAGTAGTGCAAAGTAGTACCCAAATAATAGGGAATAGTCTAAATTTCATGGAGTTTCAAAAAATCAGAATGATTATATATCTAATCTTATTTGTATTCTGAAAATAGTTTTAAATAACTCAACTATTTGCCTAATTTCAAGAGGTTATGGGACAAATTTAAAAATATGGTAGAATGTAAATTAGAAGTGAAAAGCAAGAGTGAAAAAAAAATTCAGATTAAACATGGTTGCTTGTAAATTGTTTTCAGGAAGTAAAAGTGAAACACATTTAGTAGCAATGCTGCCACATTAAACCTTCCTGGTTTTGAATCTTCTGGAGAAAGTGACATTCTGATGTAACTGTCTTTTATCAATTTTTGAAGATCAATCCAAAACATACCCACCACCTTTAGAGATTTTATATTGTATTGGCAAGACGTTTGTATATTTTATCCATTTAGGAAAGGTGCCAGATTCCATTGCAGAACAATTAAGGCAGTAAGGTATTGGTGAATATTTCATAGAAATGACTGAATATTTATGAGAAAGGCCCATTTTAATAATGGTTTGAACATATAATCTTAAGTTTCACGGGCCGGTATGATTGTGGCCTAGGTATTCCCTATGCTGTCTTTTCCTCAAAGATTACCTTTAACAGCCAGAATGTCTATTATGGGACCAGCCTACAGGTAAGTTTCCACTGTAGCCAGTATAGTTAAATCCACTCACATGGATGGATATAATGTGAATATCTGTAAAACCTCCCATCATATGAATATCATCAGTAAGTATAGGGATTGATTATCCAGTCCCCATCACTTGGTGTATTAAAGGTGGAACTGGGAAATGGACCCAACAGATTTCCTATGGATTTCACTTACCTGAGAGCTCAATAGAGCTAGCATCCAAATATTGTGCTTGGAGATCCAGGATCTCCTTTTTATAAAATCTGGTGCATTCTATTGCTCCACGTGTCACTCAGTATCGGTGAGACTCCTAATATCATAATTTTTAGAAAATTTTTTGAAATTAAGTAGGTTTATCTAGGGTTTTGTTTCCCCCTTTCTATTTTTTAAAATTATAGAAAGAGATTGATATAAACTGGAGCATTATTAGCCCGAAATTGTAGACAGTGGCCTAGCATTGTATAAGTATTCAAACCATAAGAAGTGACTTAATAAATATTTTTATTTGACCAGGAAAATCAATAAAAGTTATCTATTATTAAAGCCAATGTTGTTGAGTTAAAGAGGGCATTACAGTAAAAGAAGGCCTAGTTTTCACCAAATATATGATTTGATTTTATCTCTAGTAGTGGGCTGAGTGACAGAGTTACAAAATGGAGTCAGTACAAGCATTGAAAATCTCATGACCTGTTTGTCCTATAGGAAATGACCTTATTAAATTAACTTATTATATTAAAATTGGTAGCATCTTTCAGGACAGCGATCCAGCAAATTATTTTAAAAGTTTTAGAATTTATGTCATTGATCTTGCAATCATATTTTAAGGAATTTATTTGAAAACAACCTTTATGCATAAAGACACAGTTGCATGAACATTCTTAAAAACCCTGCCTTCAGAGTAGCTAAAATAGCTCAAATGTCCAACATCATTTATCATTTGGATAAATGAACTATATGATTAAAAAAATTGGCATTAAAAGTAATGTAAAAGAGTACTAATTATGTGCAATCTCAAACAATCTCACAAGCTTTAAAATTAATGATATGGTTCTATATGTATAACATATGCATATTTCTAAGCTTATGTATGGAAAGCAGTTTAGAAGATTATTTACTAAATGTTAATAATAGTTATTTATAGATGGTAAACCTCAAAAGATTCCTATGTGTACTTAATGTATCCTAAGTGGGTTTCTTAACAAAATTCACATAAGGTGATTTAATTTTGAAACCATCTTTCGCCTCTTATTTGAACATTATTTCATAAAACCTCCAAATATAATTCTCTGGATTAATATAAATCACGTAACAATTTAATATCATATCTGAAACATGAAACAGACAAGTCAAGAGAGTATTTATCCCCTTTTGGGGGAAGGTGTCAAAATACTTCTATATCCCATACTGTTAAACTTTAAATAAACCAGGGTCTCCTGAATGTCCTCTAGAAATACAGTTAAGTTTAATTCTCAGTGTAGAGAATAACATAAAAATTTTGTAGCTTATATTTGTTTAATTTTAAAATATTAAATGACATAATTAAATTTTTAATTAATTTGCTACTATTATATAAGTTTGTAAGAGACCATTATTGTAAAAAGCTTTAGGTTGGAGAGCATCAGCTTAGTAAAATGTCCTTTTAAATCTTATACTTTAAAGACTTTGTTTATTTGGGAAATAAAGATACAATCAGCATAACAACTTATAGTAATAATCATTATAGTTAATTAAAACAGTCATTGATATTTTTATATTAACCAATTTTAGTTTTCAAAGGGAAATTTGAAATTTGGAATGTAAGGTGGTATATTAAAATTATATAGTTATTGTTCAGCCAAATTCTATAAATCATTATTTCTTTGAAATTAACTTTTCTAAATACTAGAAACTCAACAGGCATAAGAAATTATTTTATTGGAATGAGAGAGTAATGTTTTAAGTATTTTCTTTTTCTTCTATCCTTTAGTTAGAAGGCCCACTTAATAGGGGTTTGTGAAAAGATCTTATCTATATTTGTAAATAGACTTTATGATAGAAATTTAGTCAAATTTAAAGAATAAAATTTTTAAATAATCTTAGCTGATTGTGTCAATTATATATAGCCAATTTAATTACATGTAAACCTTTTGAAAATCATTTTGTACAAATTTTGTTTTAATTTACTCAAACATGTTATAGTTTCCTATTTTACCAGGTGAAAAAGAATTTTTAGACCCTTATATATCACATCTGATAGTTTAAGTCCTAGCATCTTGGTTCTCAATGAGAACACAGAGAATAAAGGAAGTTTAGACCTTCTTTATATTAACCAAATTATAAATACATCTAGTGTTTAAATGTATTTTAGTTAAGAGTATCTGATGTTTTTATATTTAATAGATGATGTTTTAGTATCCAATGAACAATCTTTTAGCATTTCATCCTTAAATCAATAAGTATCTCCCTATTGTAATAAAAGCTTAGATAATTAATCCCATTTACCTCAAATTAGACTTATTTATTCTTAACTGCACAAGTCAAGACATCAAACAAATGTAGATATTAATATTAATTATCTCTTTCCTTTGAAGAAAACCATGAGACACAAGGGAGACAGATCTTAAATATTATAGGAATTAGCAATTTTATTATTTATTTGACCACCTGCAAAAATGTGAATTAATAATTATAAAGAGGCTTTTTATTTAGAGTAATTTACCTTATTAATTCACGTGAATTAAAGTTATTTGGATCCATTTTTACTTTAATTTTAAATTGTGAGCATGCTCATTGAACTGGAAGTAAATTTTGAAATCATGTAAATATAATCACTGTGTGCACGCATTTACAGATCAGTCAAAAAAGGAAATTCTCACAACTTATCATAAGTGAGGCTTCACAGCAATGAACAAACACCCACCAAAACTTTGATTTAGTGTGTCTAAAAATTTAATATACAAAAAAATCTTAAACATATTTTGGGTTGCTGGTTTGTGTCGAAATGATTGTTATTCACCTTTAAAATTATTCCTAAAAAGCAAAAAGTTAATCCATTAAAAACCACAATTAGAACATCTTTTATCAACTTTAGAATTTTTCTCATTTAGCTTTAGCTAAAGGTAGTCTATTTGAGAGGATGAAAGAAGGCACTGGTGAAAACAGTGAATTGCAGCTCCTTAACAGAGATGCCAAGGTGCAAGAGGCAGCTGAGATCAGTCTGTAAAGATACTCATTTTATTTTTTCCCAGCCACTTATTACTCAGGGAAGTAGAAGACTGTAGCTAAGATTTTAATTTTCCTTTTCTTTTCGTGCTGTAGAATTAAGAAGAGTTAGCTTTCAAGTGCAGCAGAGGGGTGGGGGGCTAGACATGAGCCCTCCAAGACCATGGGCTCCTCCATGCTCTTAAAATTCCCATAGCCCGTGCCATTGGTGCCTCCAATTCCCATGCCATTTCTCCTCTCATCTTGGTGGCCTGGCCCTGAGGGGCTCTGCCTGGGCAGGAACCAGTCACTCTCTCTTGGAGCAGGTGGCATTCGGTGAGCTCTCCCAGCAGCTCGGGGAACATCCTGTCTGCTGCCTCCCATCCTCCCTGCCTGGGATCAGAAACCAAGCTGTTTCTGCAGCGCTGGAAGCGGTGGCGGGAAAACATACATTGAAACTATGAAATTTGCCAATTAATTTCCCCTTCTTAAGTTAGAGATTTTCCCTGAATTCCTGATTAGGATCTTTTCTTCCCAGGTACTCTAAACTTCTGCACCTATCTCAGCCAAGTTAGTTCTCAGTGTGGAGCCCAGCCACACAGTGAAACTTCACAGCGCTGTGGGAGAGAGACCCAGGCAGGCCTGCCCAACCAATCAGCAAGATTTAAAACACAACTACATCAAAGTTTATAGCAATTCTATTCCCAATAGCTAGATTGTGGAACCAACCTAGATGCCCTTCAATAGATGAATGGATAAAGAAACTGTGGTATATATACACAATGGAATATTACTCGACTACAAAGAAGAATAAAGTTATGGCATTTTCAGGTAAATGGATGGAGTTGGAGAATAGCATGCTAAGTGAAATAAGCCAAGCCCAAAAAACCGAAGGCCAAATGATCTCTCTGATAAGTGGATGATGATACATAATGGAGTGGGGGAGGCAAGAATGGAGAAAAGATGGATTGTATAGAGGAAAATGAGGGGTGGGGAGGGGGTAGGGGGAAGGAAAGATAATAGAACAAGACAAGCATCATTGCCCTATGTACACGTATGATTACACAAACAGTGTGACTCTACTTCATGTACAACCAGAGAAACAAAAGTTGTACCCCATTTGTGTACAATGAATCAAAATTTTAAAAAATTTAAAATTTTTTAAAAAATGACCAGGTCTGCTGCTACTTTCAAGAACTGTAGAAGTTGAATTCGTTCCACTGAATTTTCACTTTGGCTTTGGTATTAAACATAGCTGAATAGATTTCTCTTTTTATTTCTATCTTCATAGAGAGCGAATTCCCCAGGTTTAACATCACACAATAAAGAATTCCATTCTCTTCCTCCTAATAAACTCTTCACATACACATGCTTCCCAGGAGAAAGGGCCGACCCTTACTTTAATTTACTTATAAAATCCTCTCCGAACAGCTCCAGTTCAGGCACCAGTTGTGGGGGGTTCTCCATGTCCAGTGTGGATGAGGGAAAGGATTTTTGTGGATGGAGGAAGGGGCTGACTGTGGATTAATTACCAAGAAATTTATGTAATCAAATAAACACAAGAGCCAATCATCTTTTCAAATGGAAGGGGGTGTGACGGATTGGGCCATGCCAACCTGGCCTCCAACAAGATGGAGGAGCCCACCTTCACCTTTATTTATAGTCCTCCGGGTAAAAGGGCCTGGAACAGGAAGGACTTCTTCTGTGAGGAACAGGATGGGGTGGAGTTAGGGAAGCCATTTGCTTAGAGAATTAGCATTTCCTCAGATGGTGAGCCAACTCTGTACTGGGTCGCCTGCCCTCCAGCTATCATTTCATGTTTCATATGCACCTGAGGGCAGTCTCTCAGGACTGCCTGTTCCTGGGAGTCAAACCTCTGTATCCCAAGGCTCAGCCAAGCCTGATTCTGCTAAACATGGATGGCTTCCCACACTTTACTACTTTCATGGTCTCATATTTTGATAGTTATAACATTAAAATTTGGAAATCTATTCAATTTTTCAGAAAAGTTGCAAGAATGTAAATAACACAGAGAATACCTGTATGCTACTTGCTTAGATTCTTTCCATTTGCTTTATCATTTTTGTGTTCTTTCCATGCCTACATAATTTTTTTCTGAACTTTTTGAAAGCAAGTTCCATATATCAAGACCCTTGATCCCTAATTGCTTCAGTATGTATTTCCTAAGAATAAGAATATTCTTTTGCAGAACTATCAATGCCAAAATGTTAAATTAATACTACATTTTTATCACATTGATGGTTCATATTTCAATTTTGGCTGTTGACCCAATAGTGTCCTTGATAGTTTTTTACCCTCCCAGCACAAAATTCAATCTAGGAGACTTGCAGAGGAACCTGTTTTTGAAACTGTCACTCGAGTGTGTGAAGATAATTGGGCAGCCCAGACACCTTGGCATGAAGATCCATCCTGTGGGAGAAAGGGGTTCATCATGGTGGATGACCTAAAGTGATCCCTGTAGAAGAAGTTGCCCAGCATTGAAGGCTCCATGCTGTTGTTGTATCAGATATAGATGGTCAAAGATGTTAAAGAGATCAATGATAATGCTCCAGAGCATGCTTTGAGACCTAGTTTCTTATCTACTTTTGTCCTTCATACAGACCAAGAAAGCAAACTTGGGCTTTCAAAAAACAAAAGCACCATCTGTTACTGTAACACCTACCAGGTGGTTCAATTCAGTCGTTCACCTGTGATGGTGGGTTTCCTAGACAGCAGCATGCCAATACAGGACTGATTGTCAGCCTAGGAAAGGGCATTGCTTCTTTATTTGAAGAATTTTTTTAAGTTGTGGAAGTTTCTTAATCTGGTGACATGCACCTTGTCTTCATTAGAGCAACATGATATCAATCCAGCAATCTTTAGATCACAATCATGCTTTTAACCATGTATTTGAGAAAGGGTCCTTTTTCTACCTTATACTGAAGACTCTACTATTCATAGACAGACTGGCTGTTAGATTTACTTGTGTAAGGTCTTTTCTTATTTATCGAGATTTGGGGATACCATGGAAATGGTTCCATCTGTCACAGCTCCCATGGACTTTGTCCAGTCACCAGATATGAATGAGATGCTATTCAGTAGATCAAAATCAAAATGGTACATTGATCCACCTGAGCCATTAAATATTCTCTATTGAACAATACTCTTAGGCCTGTAAGGATGCAGCAGACCCTTTTTTTGTGTGCATAATAGTGACATGATTTTTGTCACATAATGTTTTATTTCTTTGCATTGAATGTGAGGAAGACAAAATGGCTTAGGAAAAAAAATAATAAAATCAGTAAATCACTACCTTTCTTTTGTATATATTATGTTGCTATACAGATGAATTTTTTTATGTAATTGGGTAGATTGCTGCCATTGTTAAATAAAATAATAAATAGTTACTTTGACATTTTCTTAGTATACATTTCTATTATTATCTAATATTGATAGATGTAAGTTACATCAACAAGAACTCTCTGGGGTCTTTAATTATTTCTGAGTGTAAAGGAGTCCTGAGATCAAACAATTTGAGAATATCTAGTTTAAACTATAGTTTGGAACATAGATAATTCTACTTGCTCAGAATAAATGTTACTAATTGATTTGATTTGATTCTTCTCAGAAGGTGCTGGTCTTTAACGAAAAGTGTAGCTTATAGTATTTCTGTTTTCTGTAACCAGTGTTTTAATGTTTGCTTGTTTCTCATAAAATTTAAATGTGACTTGTTATTGAATTGTTTCTAGTATCAGTATGTGTATAACAAAGAATTCAATCTAAGATCATATAAATATAATACAGTATTTTATTTCATTGTCATGTCTGTGTACTTTACTCCTGAACATCTCCACAACTTTCCTGTCTCTTTTATGACATGGAGACTTTTGAAGAATGTAGTCATCCTTCCCACCTTTTAAAAATTAATAGAATTTTTCTGATTTTTGGTGCATGTGATGTTTCCTCCTGATTAGATTCAAGTTGTGTACTCTGGTCACAACATCATAGAAGTGATATGGTGCCTTTTCTCAGGGTATCAGATCTAGAGGCACATGATGTTCATCTGCCCTCCATTGGTGATGCTGGTTTTGATTATTTGATCAAGAAGTCTGATTTCTATAGTATGTGGTTTACTTTATGTATAGTTATCTCTCCTTATCTATGGGGAATTTGTTCCCAGACTCCCAGAAGATACCCAAATCTGTGGATGCTCAATTCCCTTATATAAAATGGCTTAGTATTTGCATATAACCTATGCATATCCTCCCCTATACTTTAAATCATCTATAGATTACTTGCAATACCTTATACAAATGCTGTATAAATAGGTTTTTGTTTTTGGTGATACTGGGGATTGAAGTGAGGGGTGCTCTTCCACTGAGCTATATACCCAGTCCTTTTAAATTTTATTTCGAGACAGGGTCTCAAACGTCCAATGGCCTATGGCTGCAAAGGCTGGGCAAAGACAACCTATAGCCTGCACAGGCAGCGAGAGCTTGACCCAGAGCCTGGCTGGAGGCCTGAGGTCCTGCTCTGTACCTCCATGTTGCAGGTGGGCGTGGTTAAGCATTTGAAGGAATCTTATGCGTTGTGAAGGCATTTTGCAAGTGATCTTACAAGATCGTTCATTCTCTATTTATCTGGGTTCCCCCTCTCCTCTCCTAAATGGGATGAAATTGCAATTATTCTGAAATCCTAAATTGACTTCTTTCTCTCTAGGAAAATACCCCTTGATTCAATGAATTCTTATCCTAGAAAAGCAGCTAGACATCTTATTGGAAGAGGAATTGAGGGAGAAGTGGCGCCTGCCCTCAGTTCTTTTACTGTAATCCAATTAGACTGACATTTATCAAGTGCCCACCATGGGCATAGCTTTGAGCAGGGAGTTGCACACCACCCCTCCCTCCCTACCCACATATGGATGTTTTTCAAAAATGTAATTTCCTAGCACTGACCTTCTAGGATTTCCTAATTCAATTGCCTGCTCAACTTAACTCCCCTCACTACTTTTTCAACCACTGTTGTGCCCAAAGACTTGGCATGCATGTAGGAGATCCACGGACGTGCACATACATACACCTGTGTACACACACTGGGGTTTACTCTTTACCTTTTAGAAATTCACTGTTTTCTAAAGGGATGTGGCTTGGCCTTGGTGTCTGAAGCAGATGTGGAATGATTCTGGTCATGATCACAGAAGGTGGGGTGGTTGTGGTGGTACTGGGAGTGCAGAGGGCTGGGGTGGGGGAGGGCAGCACCTCGAGTTATATATGTTCTCACAGACTCAGAGTGGGAAGGTGTCTTAACAGTTATCTCGGCAAGCCTGCCTTTTTCCATGGACAATCATTTCATGTTTCATATGCCCCTGAGGGTTTTCTTATTAGAAGAACACTGCTAAAAATTAAATTCAAAGAAAAAGCCTTTGAATTTCAAGCTTCATCCCCTAATTTGTTTAAAAACTAAGTCTTTTTGAGTGTGAGATTTTCTTAAAGAGAGGCATGTCTTTCTATTGAGATGTGACAATTGCTTCTTTCTGAGAAGTTACTGGACTCCTCTTGAAAACAGTCAAAAGAAGGCTGAATGTGGCCAGACTGTGGTCATTCATTCATTCTCTGACATAAAGATGTGGGTGGTATCAACAGGATGTGATATTCTCAGGGAGAGAGGTAAACGATGTAAAGCTTTACCCTAACCCCGCTTCTGCCTGAAGAGACCAATCAAGGAAAGCCCAGTCTGGAGCTGCTGGGCAGAGCCTTCTGCTGCTTCTGCCATTCCCTTAATCTCAGAAGATCCCCTCAATTGCTGGACAAAACCAGACAGCAGCCTTTCCTGGCTGTTGGATGCCACTAAGAAGGAATCCAGGATACCACAGGAAGGAAAATGTGGACTGTGAAGAGAAAGGCAGGAAGTCTTTTGAAAAGTGAAACTGGACCTCCTTTGTATTTGATCCCCCAGAGATAGGAAATCCCAGTATTGTGCAGCCATGGGACTGAGGTCCTGCAGCTTGGGTCTGGCTTAAACAAAGGTCACTTCCTTGTGGCCAAGAAACCTGGTAGTTTCAGCAGGAATGCATATCACAGACCTAGGGTGACTTGCTGGTCAGGACTTCCTGATGCTGCCCGTCCCAGGGTACTCCTTTCCCAACACCTTGGTCAAGTCCCTGTTGGGGCTTTCTGCTGCAGACTGAGGGCTGGGGAGGTGGGGTGGTGGTGGAACTGGGTGAGGAGGAAGATGCAGAAAATATAGGCCCTCCAGTTTGTCTGAAGTTCGTATTTTATACTATAAAACATTAAGACAGGCATGGTGACACACCTATAATCCCAGTTACTCAAGGGGTTGAGGTTGGAGGATTGCAAGTTGCAGGATAGCCTGGGCAACTTAAGGAGATGCAGTCTCAAAATTTAAAAAAAAAAAATTTTAAAAGAACTGGGGATATAGCTCAGTGGCAGGGTACTCCTGGGTTCTGTCCCCAGTGCTGAACAAAATAAAACAAAACAAAACATCATTGGTGTAGGTCCAAAGTAAAACCTATAGAGCCCACTCAGAGAAGTCTGCACCACTTCCCTGCCTCTCTTCCCTTCCCATTCAATTACCATTTTTATCATTAAAAATTTATCCTATTGTGGGAAAAATCCTGTATCTTCCCTAAATTGCAGAAGAGGTAGCATACTAAAATAGGGTCCTTCACTTTGCTTCCTTCATGTAACCATGTCTCTAGTTGTCTTCAGCATCATCCTAACTGTGTGAACTTCCTACATTTCATACGTCTCTTGTTTTCTCAACAGGAGACATCGTGGCAAAATGAGCACTCGAGCAATCATGGTGGGTGTTTCTAATGTACTTTTTACAACTTGGATCAGTATGGCAGGAGTAGCTATATTTGATACACAACAAGTATTTCAAGATAACTTGAGAGAGATGGTTTATATATTAATGGAGAATTCATTTCCTATTGGAATTTGAGGCATGCCACAGAGTGTGGGGCTTATACAAAATTTTTCTGTGGGGGATGGAGAAAACAGGCTGAATTTCTTCTTTGAAAGCCTAGCATAGCAGATTCTAGAAAATTCTGGTACCTACCCTTCTTCCACCCTTCAGAATTAGGTCCCCTCTGTAGGGAGGGAAGGAACCCCTGGTGGGGCTGATGCCTGCAGACCAGCAGTGACAGATCATAAGCAGTCTGAGGAAATGTTGTCTACAGAGTGACTCCAGATGCTGCTTCTATTTTTTAAAGGCACAGAAACAAGAGAGAAAGATAATAGCAACCATGTGTTTTAGTGCCCTGAGTCCCTGCCCAGAAACCATGACCTTAGGAAAATATTCCAGAATCTGCAAGTAGACTGAATCTGTTGTATTAATTGGTTTTCCTTACTATAATGAAATATCTGACACAGGCTATCTGTAAAAATGAAAATATTATTTCACAGTTTTGGAGATTCCAGGGCATGGCAATGGCAGTAGCTGAGTTCTTGCCTGTGTCATGTCATGCCAGATAGCAAGTGATTACATCTTGAACCCCGAAACAGAGGGAGGATGGGGTAGGACCAAACTTAGGTTTTCATAACAATTGAACTGCCTTCTAAGGACCAAACTCTCAATGACCTGAGGACCTCCCATTAGGCCCCACCTCCTGAAAGTTCCACAGCACTTCCCAATTCCAACTCCCTGCACCCAAGTCTTCACTCATAATGGAGCCTCGGAGGCATGAGCCATATTCAAATATAGTGTCCTATGTAAGGTTTACCAGAGCTCATTCCTCATTTTTTCCCCTGGAAATTTAACCTTCAGAATTCATGACACACCACTTTTTGGCTAACGTGATATGATATTGACAATGCTGGTAGGAACTACCCTTGCACTTGGCATATGCCAAGCACTGTCCTAAGAGTCTTTCCAAGGAGCATCTCATTTAATCCTCCCATCACCTTGAGATAGGTACTAATGTTTTCCCATTTAATACCCATTAAAAAATCAAGACCCAGGAAGCCTACCCTTTTGCTGAATGTCCCACAGCTAGAAAGGAATGGAGCTGGGATTTGACCCCAGCAGTGTGAGTACAGAGTTCTCCTTCTAAGAGCTGGCTCTGCATCTGGGAACTGTCCAAGTTTGGACAGCTAAGTCATTTCTCTGAAGAATAGGCCGCTTCTTCCAGTTCTACAACTCAGCAGTTCCAGAATTTAAATGTGATTTCCCCGGGAGTGCTATCTTTTCCCAAATTGAGGAAAGATGTTCAGGTGTACAGGGGCCACTGCACCTTGGGTCCCTTTTAGTGTGTTCTCTGGTCTGTGGAGTACTGGACTCATGCAACCTGAGTTGAGCCCCAAAAGATTGACCCTTAGCTGAAGTTACCGATTATGCCACAGAGATGAGGATAGAACTTGGTGATTCTACCACAAACTTGCTGGGAGTGGGAGAAGAAAATAGTTTTATGTTATTTTCCTCTAAATTTCCTATCATGGACTTCCCCTCCAGATAGAGTATTATCCAGAAGAAATGGAGTTTGCAGGAACCCTTTAAAGCATTATGATCTTCAGCCAGTGACAAAGGCACCAGTTAATTCCAGTGCTGTGGTCCTTCCCTAGCCCCCTTTTCCCTTCTTGATGTCCACCCAGAGACAAGATATCCTGACAACCCAACTATGCTTTCTACCAGGAACCCTTGAGCTGATCCACATGTTCTTCATTCCCCAGTCGATCCTCTGCCAGCAGCGCAGTGTTTGAGCCAAACAAAACAATCAGCAATACAAAGTCATTTGTCTTTCCTATCAGAGAGGGCATGCAGGCCAAATTTACGTCTTGAGAGTTCCTTGAGAGTAAAGTCGTTCTCCAGAATTGGATGCTATGTCAGAAATCTATTAGCAAGCAAAACTAAGTGCTTTAGAGAAAGACATTTGAGAAGTCTGGGTATTTTTCTTTCTAGGCAATGGAGCAGCAAATGCTGCACCAATCCCTGTGTCCATGGAGATGTTGGAAGCATCTAACTCCCTTGGTTCTGAAACCTGGACAAAGGTCTGGAGAGTTTCCTCAGGGCTCTGGCCTGAGCTGAGAGGGCTCTGAGGTGTTTCTGCCTCCCTCTTTGATTCTCTTTGATCTTCCCACATTTTTCTGGGACAATCAGAAGTGTGTGACCCTTTGCCTGTGAAGGCCTTGAGATTGCTATTGCACTTTGGGGCATGCATACCCTTTGAGTTATTTCCAGACGGTGGACCTTTCTCTTCTTTCTTTCTTTCTTTCTTTCTTTCTTTCTTTCTTTCTTTCTTTCTTCTTTCTTTCAAGTCAAGTGAAGTCACTTCTTTTCTGGTTGGATCAAAAATATACCAGGTTTTCAAATCATTTTAGTTCCACAAAGACCCATACAAAGCCAATGCTGCTAATCTGTAATTGCAAAATGTTTACAATAGCCTTCAAAAATAATTGCATATATTTTTAAATCCCCACTATGGTTTACATTGAAAAATAAAGTTTAAAAAGAGATTTCTCAGCTTTCAGAGGAATCAATCACTCCAGAAGCTGACCATTCAAAAAATATATATACATTGCTTCATATTTTTGTTGCTTTGTTAAATCCCTGCTTATTCTTTCTTCACATTTCTAATTTGAAAAGGAAGATTTTTTTGCATATACCCTAGGTTTGCCGATATTAAAATATATGTTTTGTTTTTTAACCCTGGATATTGAGATTCTGCAATCTAACTTGATAGGAGTCTGAGTTTTAGTCAGGACTGGCATTCTACTTTAGAATTACTTGGTTAATTCCAAAGCAGGGTCAGGAACTTGAGAACTCTCAGCTCCTGGTACTAGGAGTGGGATCCTAAAAGAAAGGAAGTGGCTGATCTTTAATGCAAATGACATTTACCCTTTTTCCTGGGCTCTAAGACTTAGAAGAATATTTGAAATTTTATTCAAATTACAACTCAGCAGCAAAATTGAGTGTAGAGTGCTCAGAAACTCTGGTCTTCCTGTGTGTAACTTTAGCAATTATCTGGTCTATTCCACATTACAAGGGTTTTTATAAATTTTTTTCTGTGGTGCTGGGAACTGAACCTAGGGCCTTGTGCATGCTAAGCAGGTGCTTTAAAACTGAGCTACACCTCCAGCCTAAGGATTTTTGACTAAAGTATAAAAAGTGGTTTAAAAAGCTGGCATTAAAAAAAAAAAAAAAAAAAGAACTGGCATTAAGAGATAGACCCTGCTTTCCTTGTATGGATCTGCTAAAATAGCTAGTTAGAAATAGTTAGAAATATTGAGCCCCCTAACATGATGGTCCCAACTAAGGAGTTCTATCTCTTCTTCCTCGAGAAGACGAATATGTACAGGATGGATCGGAAGCACAGGGGCCACTGTGTCATTATCAACAATCACAGCTTTACCACCTCCCTGAATGATAGATCAGGAACCCATAAAGATGCTGGTAAGCATGGAATAGTATGTCAAGTGCTAGTTGGGAATCTTGAAATCCTTTTTCACTTTCATATTTCCTTTCAGTAAATTTTGTCTTCCATAGAAATGTAAGGATGGTATCATAAATGTTTCTGAGGCTCTAGTGCATGCCAAGTGGTAGGAGTCCCTGACTATTTACAGCTCTATGTTTGGGGGAGTGCCTGCCTGGAGTGTGAGCTCTGGCTCCACCTCTAATTAGGTTTGTGATCCTGGAAGAGTCACAGGGCCTTAGCCTCAGCCTCAGCTTCTAGACTGTGAAACTGAATAAAACACTGGTCACTGCTGACCCTCAGGACTATTGTTACACTACTGTGAATCCTATGAGAAGGCAGGTTAGTTTTAAGTTATTGTTACAAAAGCTTAAAAAAAAATTCAGAGCTTTAGGCTTTTTGCTGTGCTTTTATTTTATTTTTTAATTTTCAGGGCTGGAATTTGAACTCAGGACCTTGTATATGCTAGGCAAGTGCTCTATACTCAAGAACTGTGCAATTTTTAGAACTATTAGCATTGTTTCACTCCATTTTCATTTTGTGTCACTTCATTTCAGTATTTCCTCTTTCTGTTTTTTTTTTGTTCCTTCTCTTTTTTTTTATCCTAGAGAGCCTACGGCTTGTGTTTGAGTGGCTTGGGTTCACAATACACAAACACGATGACGTGACTAAAGGAGTCATGGACAAAATTCTGCAGAAATATGGGAGTCATCCAGACCATGCTAATGGAGACTGCTTTGTGTTCTGCATTCTGAGCCATGGGGAATTTGGAGCAGTCTACTCTTCAGATGGGGTCCTAATTCCTATTCGGGAGATCACGAGTCACTTCACAGCCCTCCAGTGCCCTAGGCTGGCTCACAAACCCAAACTCTTTTTCATCCAGGCCTGTCAAGGGGGAGGCACACATCCTTCTGTGTTCATTGAAGCAGATGCTCAGAATTGTGAGAGCCTTTCTCTTGAGGAGAGTGTTCCCAATGAGGCAGACTTCTTGCTTGGTCTGGCCACTGTCCCAGGCTATGAGGCCCTTCGTCATATAGAAGATGGCAGCTGGTATATTCAGTCTCTGTGCAAGCATCTGAAGAACTTGGTCCCAAGGTGAGTGTTCTGCATTGATCTATCTACCTCCCTATTTATCTACCTGTCCATCTACCCACCCACCCACTCACTCACTCATCATCCATCTGCCTACCTATTTAGGCAACCTAAACAGGATAGGTTTAGGCACCTATCCTAAACCTAGGATAGGTGCCTACCTATCCAACCACCCATCTACTCACTCACCCATCCATGCATGAATGCATCCATCCAACAAACTTGTATTGAGCACCAGCACAGACCTGGAAAAGAAAGGAAGATACAGAATTAAAAAGCAAAACAAAACAAAAACCCCAAAAGACATAGTCCTTATCCTTATTTGCTTCCAAGCTAATGGGATAGACCAACAGATAGGGAAGAGCATCCTAGTGATCAATACACTTTGTGAAGCATAGGTGTTATGGAATCATGTAGGATAAGTACTTCACCCAGATTTAGAGGATTGGAGGAGGCTTCTAGAGATGACAAACAGATGTTATGCAAAGAATCTGGGTGATTGATGTGCTGAAAAAAGGCAACAGCATGAACAAAGGTATGGGGACTTTTTATTTGTTCCTTCATTTATTAATTTACTTGTTTGTCATATTTCCTGAATGCCTATGTGCCGTCTTTGGCATTCTATTTGTCACTACTCTGACAGCTTCCCTTCTGTCTCTGCCATAATGCACCTTATCTGCACCCTAGAAAGGGGTCTTCACCAGGTTCTTTTCTGGACCTCCTATTTGCTTGCTCTCTCTCTCTCTCATTTGTTCTCTCTCTCTCTCTCTCTCTCTCTCTCTCTCTCTCTTCTCTCTCTGTCTCTCTATCTATTGGCATCTTCATGAAAATGTCTCCCAAACTGCTCTCTGGTCCACTCATTTCTGAATTCTTGCAGGGCAAAGACCCTGTTTCATTCAACTTTGTATCTTCAGAACCTGGTATAGTATCAGATTGATGAGGCTGATAAATATTTGCTGGATTGATGAATGACTTATTGCTTGAGTCAACCTCATTTACAACCTGCCACACATCCCACCCCTGTATTGCCCTTGGACCTCACATTCAGTTTGCATCTTTACAAATTCATCTTCCTAGCCCTTTTTAGTAACTCCTGCTCTTGAATTCCCATTTCTAGGAATGGTCCATGTTCTGCTGGGAATTCCAGATTGGTGCCTTGAGTCAACTTTGCTCTTCTTTCTTTTTTTAACCAACTCTTCCATCCTCACCAGTCATCAAACACCAATGTCTGTAGCTTAAGGAACAAGACAGTATTTTTTGAGGGCCTACTATGTGCCTCATGCACTGCATACTGAGCTAGGGAGTGAGGGTGAGGGTGCAGTTGTGAACATAAGATACAAAAATCTCCTCTCCATGGAACATACAGTCTAGTGAGGGAAAGAGATAATAAAAGTGTAAGCAAGTGAATATTTAAATTAATAAGCCAATTTTAGGAAGTGATAACTGCTATGAACAAAGAAAAATGGGATAATAAAATGAAGAATGGGAAGATGGGGGATGTGGCTTAGTGGTCGGGAACTTGCCTGGCATGCATGAGCCCTAGATTCAATCCCCAGCACTTGAAAGACTTCTTGGCTGGAGATAATATTTCAGGTGAGACTATTGATGAGAAAGATTAACTCACAGAAAAATATTTGGGGACAGACAATTGCTGGTACCAAGTAGGACGCAGGGACTGAGAATCAGTCAGGGCCAATGTCCTCCACCTGAAAAATAGTGATGGAGATGAGGAAGAGGAGGAAGGGGATAGTAATAAGAACTAAAAATGATAGAGGAGTAGTATGGTTGGTTTTCTCACTGCTTTGTTTGAATGACATCATTTAGTTCTCATGGCAATCCCTACAATGGGTACTATGTCTCTCATTTTAGGGCTCAGAGAACTAAGTACGGAGAAGTAAATAACCTGCCTAAGACCACACAATTAGTGAGTGATGGATCCACAATTAAAAACTGAGTTCTGTCTCCTATGTGTGCTTTCAGTGATGTAGATACCCACCACTAAAAGGTTCTGGTAAATACTATAGGTCCTACAAACCCAGGCTCAAGTGCTACCTTGTCTGTGGAGCCTTCTCTCTTCCTCTTGGCTACAAGTACTTTCTCCTCTCAACATGCAGTGGAACTTTGAAATACTTTTCATGTAGTGTTGATCACATTCTGTCTTATATTTTGAATAGCACATATAAACCATCCTTGGTAAATTTTTCATGTTTGTATTCTGTTTAGAAGCAGTGCCATGTTTATATTTTTAACCCTCCCTAAACATAAACTAGAGAGGACATTAATATAATATGTATCTGCCACCTGTCCATCTACCTGACCTGAGAGGCATCTTTCTAATGTGGTGTGTGGTTTCTTCTTGCAGACAGGAAGACATCTTAACCATCCTCACTGCTGTCAACAATGATGTGAGTCAAAAGATGGACAGAGAAGGAAAACGGAGACAGATGCCTCAGCCTGCTTTTACACTAAGGAAAAAACTAGTGTTCCCTGTGCCACCATTTTAGTTATTGTGGAGAGTTTTCATTGACTGCTAGACTTTAAAGGAAACTTTTGTTATGTCCTCCACCCTCCCTCCCAGTATAGGAATTGGTGATAGGTGGTGAGTTGGTCTCCACCTATCATTCTAGCAGTAGGAAATACCTTGTTTTATGACACAGCCAATTTTTTTTTTCTTTTGACAAGTCTAGATGTTAGGAAAAATTCTGTATTGATTGAAGACTTGGGTTGCAGCCTTGGTTATGGGTATGTACTCTGAAGAACAAATAACTGATCTTGGTTTGTGCATCTGTGAAATGCAAGGTGGGATCAGGTACATTTTCAGGTTCCTTCAAGTTCTAAGAACTACTGGTCTAGAACTGAGCTTGGCTTTCCTCTCAAATGACCACACCTTGATTGTAATTCTGTGTCTCCTCTGCATGGCCCGGGATATTGGATGATGAGATCGTGATGCACCTTCCCTGTGCTAGCCTTCTTCCTAAGCTTCTCTTCTGCACACGTAGTGAGGGAAAATACTGTGTATGCCACAGCCCATCTCCTGCTTTAGTGTAGGGAAGGTGCTCGTGCAGGAACTATTTTTCTTGGGCTGGATAGAGGTTTGGTTCTAGGAAGAAGACAGCTCAGGGAGAAGACAGATACACTCAGCTGCTTTAGAAACAGAAACTTCATAACCTGATGTCACATTCTCCATTGCCCAAAAATTTTCAGGTGCTGGTGACAGAACACCCAACTCAAATTGACTAAAACAAAGCAGGGAATTTTTCATGCTCCCTTTTTTTCTTGCAAACCCAAGAAAAAAATCAGTAGCACTGGTTTCTGGCGACACTTGAATCAGGACTCAATCTACAAGGCAGCACTTGTCTCTTCACTTGCTGTTCTCAGGTTGGCAACTGCACTGTGTTGCCAACAGCCCCACCTTACCACTAGTGCACAGTGCTCTGACGGTCCAAAGAGGAGCAAAGAGGTCACCTCAGGGATTGGAGCTGTTCGTAGGGATCGTTGGACTCTCCCTGACCAGAGGGATGTCTGGCAATGCCTTGAGGGGCTGACTTTGTATAGAAGCCATGAAAATTTTTACATTAAGGTTTTGAACATGTCCTTGACTGTTTTTCTCAATTCCAAGAGGAAGTTTTTTCTTTTTAATTCCAAGAAACATATTTTGAATCCTTCAAGGTTTGACCTAAGAAGAGGATGGAAAATTTTGTGGTAAAGCCTTTGTTTTTAGATGAAGAAGCGGAGGCAACTTGCTTAGAGTCCTTCAGCCAGTCATTGCTTACAGAATTCCATTTCCCACTCTAGTGGACTGGAACGTCATGGGGCCTGACAGGACATTATGTTTCTTTGAATATGCAGACGCTCGTAAAAGATGCCAAGGAATGAAGAAAAATAACTCTTAGAGGTGCTTAACTTTATAATTATTTATATGAAAATCAGATTCATAGTGAATTTGCTGTGAGAAGTATTCCTAAAAACCCTGTTATAATGTAACTGATCATTGCAGGGACTTGAGTGTAGCTTGATTAAGGAAATAAGCCTTAAGCTGTATGTTAGGATGATCTTTCAAAATCCTTGTTCAAACTGATTAAGGTTAAAAGCTGGTCATCATAGTATTTGTCCAGTTGGATACACATAGTCTTTGGCTATTTAACAGTCTTTTTCAATAAGATGTTGGTGCGGGATAAAGAAAGAACAAAGGATCTGGAGATTGAGGCCTCAGATTTCCATTTCATCCTGCGACAGTCCTATGCCGTGAAACAGTTGCTAGATCAAACTATTTTTTGAGCCTTCTCTGGAGTAGAAAACACTAGCTGTTGGGAAGATGAAAGAGAATGTGTTTCTGTATACATACTTAAATTCAACTGCGACATGTGCATGCATGGCCTTTAGGTGGTGGAGTCCTCTGGTTGTATTCTAAGTGGAAATAGCAGGACTTGAGTTCCTTTGTGCCTAATTCCAGTTGACTTCATTAGCAGCAATACTAGCAATAGCCCCTGACATCCTCTAAGTGAGGAGCCAGGTCTCCCTTCACTGGTTCATGATGTCCCCAGCAGCAGAAGGCCTTTTGGCTGAGTCTAGTTGATAAAATCTTCAACAGTTGATGAAATCTTCAGCAGCAATGGGGGACTGATGTTTAAGTCCAGGGCCTGAGGTTTATTTCACATTTTGGTATCGTTGAATCCTAGTGCATATAGATGTTTAAATTCTAATACAAAATTGTCCATGCACTTTGTAGAGGCCTCCAGCAAGCACTTTAGGAATTCCTGGACTGAGTCAAGGCTATATACAGTCACAGGGGTACAGTCATCCTTGACTCATTTCTCCTACTCAGGGCATGTGCACACTTGTTAGAGAGCACCCTCCAAGATGGTGCAAAATATATTTGTGTTTAAGTGTGTGTGAATTGAAAGTCCAGGAATAACAGGTTGTTTGGTGACAGCTATTTGAGAGTGGCTACAGCCATTGTTGGCCCAGACTTATATGAAGGAAATGGGAAAATTGAGTGAAGTTCTTCCATATTTTGCACAGTTGTGCTCAACCTAAAAGAGTTTTAGTTATTTTTTTCTTTCTTTTCTCTCTTTTATTCTTTCACCAAAGTTTGGGTATTGTCATACAAAATCAAAAAACATGGAAACAGTCAATAAGATATTATACAATTGTTTAGCTATTTAATACTAATTCTACTGATTAAATACTGATTTAATACAAATTCCATTAATAACTGATGATTATTATTAGAGCTACTATTAGCACATCCTACTGGCCTCACTTCAGGGGCCAGTAGGGGCAGGTGGGTTTGATATCTTGCAGATTACTCTTAACAAACACTGTATTTCACTAGTGTTCAGGTAATGTTACACATCTGAGCAAATGGAGGACTGACTGATTAAAGCAGACCCTGGCAGGTGTAACACAATGGTTCATGTTCCTGATTTGCAGCCATTTTTTCATGATTAAGTCTCCAGGAAGGTAAACCAACCTAGAAGTTTACCTCATTTTACAGGCAATTTTTGTGCCATACATTCACTCAGATAACTTTCTAAGCAATCCAGGCAAATTCTAGGGTCCAAGCAAATTCTAGGACCCTAGAACACTTGGGTCCTTGGAGTATTTGCAAATTTATTCTTAGGATCTATAAGCTCTCCATCTTCTTTTTCAAATGCTTTATTTTTTTTCAATAGTCTTTAAAAATTAATCGATAGGTGTCTTGGCTCCTTTGAGTATTTCAGATTTGAGTACTGACACACAATTTCTGTGCAGACATTCTGGTACCCACAGAAAATAATGAAATTTACCTTGAACTATTAATATTGATGGATGGGTATCAGACTATTATCAGGAGCCAGTGGTTAATCAATTTGGCATTCCTCCAATCCATCCTCTCTTTCCATGATCAACTTCTACTTTACAGTACTTCACCTCTGCTTAAGTCTTCCAGAAGAGGGAACTCATATCACAAGTGGGGTCATGGAGCTGGGAGTTGGAAAGGACCCTGGTGACCTCATCATCCAGGCCTCAGAGTGTTAAACAACTTGCCAAAGTATTATAGCCTTTAGTGGAGGATTTGTTTTGGTGTATCTCTGCATTTGCAATCTTATGCCTCCAAGTCACTTGGTTTCACTTTTGGCATTTTTTTTTTTTTTTTGGTACTGGGGATTGAACCCAGGGGCACTCCACCACTGAGCCACATCCCCAGCCCTATTTTGTATGTTATTTAGAGACAGGGTCTCTAAATGGACTTTTGGCAGTTGTAATTGTTCTTTTTTTCCTATTGAACTGGAACCAATTTAAAAAGCATTTGTTCTCATTCTAAACTTGAGCTGTACAAAATAAGAGTAACTGTCCTCTGGTGAGGTATATGTATGTGAAAAATCATTGATCTTTTTCTGGTATGGTGTGTGTATTATAGAAAGTCTACAGATTGCCTTTAAGAATACAGTATGAATATACTATACATTCATAGCTTTGAATAGGTAGTAAGATTTTAAGTTTAGGGTTTTTTTTTTTAATGGAACTCTACAGAAATTTAAAAATGGAACCCTCTTAAAAATGCTAGAACAGCTCTCTGCTTTCTGATGATTATGATGTGAACTGTTTTCCTCTATGATGTTCTGCCTCACCTCAAGCCCTAACAAATGGAGCCAGCCTTCTATGGATTAAGACCTCTGAAACCATGAGCCCTCAAATAAACTTTTCCTCCTTTACACATGTTCTGGTAGAGTCGTTTAGTCACAGCAGTGAAAAAGCTGACTAAAACAGAAATTGTTACTGAGAAGTGGAGTTGTTACTGTGATTAACCTGACCATGTGGTTCTGAAGCTTTTTGAGCTTTTTGGATTTGGTGGGAGGAATTTTGAGATGTTTAGCAGTGCAAGCTGGAAATATTTCAGGTTGTTGTGAACGGAGCTTAATGGCTCATTCTGGTGGGAGCTCAGAAGACCTGAATGCCAGTAGGGCTGTGGACAGTGAAGACAGGGCTTAAGAGGGCTTAGAGGAAAAGGAGGACACCATGGTAATTTGATTAGAGGCCATTCCCTTTATGTTCTGGCTGAGAAGTTATCTGTATTTTGCACATGTCCTGAGACTTTCTGTGAGGCTGATTTTAAAAGCAATGAACTTCTTACTCTGGTAGAAGAAATTTCTAGACAGCATAGCATTCAGGCAGTGGCATGGATATTGCTGGTGGCTTTTAACCAAACATTGTGATAATCAGGAGCAGAAAGCAGAGCAAAAAGATTTGGAAAACATGGACTTGAAAGGTGGGAGTAAAACTAGGGATAAGGGAGTTGCAGTTGTTATAGACATTATGGCCACTAAAGAAATGTGAAACACTTTGCCCAGAGACAATGAGAAAGATGCCCTGAGGACATCTCAGGAATTGGCAAGACCATACCCATTTCAGACTTGAGGAAGTAAGAGTAAAATTCTTTTGAGATGAGACCAGGGGGAAATAATTCTTGTACAAGGGGGCCTAGAAAGTTTTTCAACATTCTAGTCACCCAGGCACTCAGAGGCTGCTGCAGCCAGGGTCCCTGGAGGCTTGGCTACTGCTTGAGATGTCATCAACCATGTGGTGCTGGTTCTACGGTAATACAGGATCTGGAGTTAGGGAGTCATGGAGGCTTCCACCAAGATTTCAAAGAAAGACCTTGGCGGTCAGGTAAGGTGCAGCAGGGTCAGAGTCCCTGCAAGCAGTCCCTGAGAAGACAAAGTGTGGAAAAGTGTGGAGGAAGCTGAAGCTGCAGTGGAGGCCCTCGAGATTAAGAAATGCAAGTAACATGGGACCCTAATTTAGGAAAACTGCAGGAATTGAGCAGAGACAAGCCAAAAGAAAGGCCACTTGGGCTGCAATCAACAAGGCCACAGGGGCAGAGCTACACAAGCCCTTTGGAGAAGACATCATGTCATATGCTCCAGATGCCAGACACAGAACTACAGGACTTATTTGCCCAGCTGGATTTTGGTCTTTCTTTGGTCCCATCCTTTCTTTCTATGCCCCTATTTTTGTGAATAGAAATGTTTACACTGTACCTTTACATATTGGATACCTGTAAATTGCTTTTAATTTTATATGAGCTCACAAGGTGAGATTGCCTTGAGCCTCAGGTAAGACTTTGGACTTGAGCCTTGAGCAATCTTGGAACTGTTGAGACCATGGGGACTCTTAGTAATGGACTAAATGCATTTTTCAATGTGAGATGAGTGTGAACTTTTGGGGGCCAGGGGCAGAATATTATGGTTTGGACATGAAGTATCCCCCAAAAGCTCACATGTGGGAATGCAAGAGGGTTCAGAGGGGAAATGATTGGGTTGCAAGAGCCTTAACCCAGTCAGTGAATTAATTACTTGATGGGATTAATTGAGTGGTAATTGAAGGCAGGTGGGGCATTGAGGGCATGGCTGTGGGGTATATATTTGTGTCTGGCAAATGGAGATCTCTCTCTCTGAATCCTCATCATCATGTGAGCTGCTTCTCTCTGCCACACTCTTCTTCCATGATGTTCTACCTCACCTCAAGCCCTGAGGAATGAGCCCGCCTTCTATGGACTAAGACCTCTGAAACTGTGAGTCCTCAAATAAACTTTTCCTCCTCTACACATGTTCTGGTCAGGTCCTTTGATCAGAGCAGCAAAAAATGTAACTGAAACACCCTTATACCTAAACCTAATTTTATGTAAAAGCATATATAATAATGTGAATATTTATGTATATTTTGACATGTTCAATTATTAATGGTATATTCATATATAATTATAAATTCACACATAATTTATCCATACATCCTTAAATTAAAAAAAGTTTACTCATAAAAAAATGCTAGAGGAAATCTTTAAACAATGACTAATTTGGCAATGTAAATAATCATTTCCTATCATAACTTCTGTGGATATGAAGTTTTAAAAGATTTTTCTATTAAAATTTTTTAAGTGAATTGAATTTTACTTGTAACATTTAATTTTGGGTAGATAATATCTTTACCTTTTTCATGATAAGAAAATGAGAAAAGTATTCAAAAAAAGTCTTGAATCTTTCTGTCTACCATATACCCAGTTCTTTCTATGTCCTCAACCCATAAATCAGAGTTCTGTAGGTACAAATCCAACAAATATAAATACATATATTTCTTTAAATTAGGTATTATTGAGAGAGAAAACATACTGTAAAATTCATATCTCTCATTTGATCTCATTTTAAGTAATTCTTTAGGATAGTTGGGAAACACTGGTACAATTCCAGAATGGGAATAACTTTATGGACTTTCTGGACTGTAACTAGATTTTTTTATAAATGAGGAGAAATTTATTTATTTATAAATAAGGAGAAATGTTCTTTCTTATCTTTTGAGCGACATCCTTGACTTTCCTAAATTTTTTATGTTTATGTATAATGTATGCTCATTGTGGAATAGTTGGGAAATATAAATACACACGAATAGGAGTATATTCATTTATAATTCCATTTTTGTACAGTATTTTGTACAAAATTCCATTTTGTACAGTTGATTTCAACTTCTGCATTTGTGCTTGAACTTCCTCAGCTCCTTGAAATACATTATTGTCTACACCACCTAACCATGCATCTAGTAAACTGTGCTATCAATAATAAATGTATTCCATCTGAGTCTCAGTTGCAAGCTTGTCTCTCTCTGATAGCCACCTTCAAGTACTCCACGTCACTTCCCCTTGGACCCTCCCTCCGAATGTCTTCAGTGCAAGTGAGGCCTCACGTTGGTTGGTGGACTCTGTCTACCACCTGTCCACATCCACATCACCCCTCACTCCCTCTTTACCCTGCTTAGTGTGTCTATGACATCACTAAATTCACCCCTGAACCCACCGTCCACACCCTTGCCTTCCTCTTAGTCCTCCACAGATGGCACAGTCGCAGCTGTGGTTAATCCCACATTTGCTCACACCAGATTGGTAGCAAAATTCCTGGATGTGGCTGTGTGAAAACAGGAGACATTAGACTGGTCTCATTTAAAACCAATGACTAGAAACCTAAATAAGCTTTTCAGTGATGTCCGCAATCCTATGGCACTTCCCTAGGTAAGCCCTCATTTTTCTCTCTCAGATCATCTTACCTTTTGTCTCCTCAGACCTCTGTCACTGTCTATTCTTTTTACATTCCACTTCTCCCACCATGCCCACCAACATGCCTACGTGTTGACCCTGGTTGTTCGCTTCCAACCAGATGAGCCGCCTATGCTAGGATTAGGTGACTGTCCTTCCTGTTGTGCATGACTGTCTCTTCTGCTTACTTGTGGATGTCACTCCTGTGGCCCCTTCCTCTGCTGATTTATCAGCCTCTCCCTCCCTCACAGGGCACTCCCCTTGGCATCTGAAACATGTCATAACTTCTTTCTTCAAAACAAAACAAAACCCAAAATGCCTATCTTCTGTCAGGTGCTCAGAGGCAGACCCTGAGAGAAGGATTTGAGTGTGTGATTTGTTCCCACCTGGAGAGCACTCATATCTCAACCTGGCCTGGTGGGAGTGCTCTGGAGTGAGGAGTTGCCTTCACTCAATGGGAAGCAAGGGAGAGACCTTCCCACTACCCCACACCTCAAGGCCTGGCTGAGAGCTGCCCCAAGTGAGGGGACTTACACTTCCAGGCATGCTCTGTAATCTGGGGCAGCACTTCATACTTGAAAGGCCATGATAGAATTGGTCATTTTTGTGGAATGCAGCTTGCCTGCCCCTGTCCCACAACCAGCCTCTTCCTCTTCCTACCCCAACTCCTTCAGGATTACCTGAAGCCCTAACTATAGAGATTCTTCCACATGCACATCAGTGAGAGTTTCTGTTGGAAGGATGAGTGCAATCACTAAGAAACTTATTTAATAGAATAGCCACAGGAGACAATTATCTTTGTTAAATCAAAGGGGGCATGACAGATTGAGCCATGCTAAGATCTGGCTGTAATGAGAAAATGGAGCCCACCTTCCCTTTATTTATAGTCGTACAGGTAAGAGGGGGACCAGGAGGAGCTTCTTCTGTGAGGAATAGGGTGGGGTGGAGTTAAGATAGCCATTTGCTCTAGCAGTTCACCCCAGTAGGACCAGCATATTCCAGGCAGTGAGTCACTCTGCATAGAAGTCACACACTTCAGGCAAACTGGAACAATCTCTTACCGATTGCCAGTTCCTGGAAGCCAGATTTCCGTGTCTGGCAGCTGACCAAGCCTGGTTTTAATTGCTGGTCATAAATGGCTCCCCCACCTAACATTTGCACAAGAATGTGAACACTGTCATACTTAGATCTGTGTGTCCTCCAGCCACGAATTCTGAAGAAAAATTCGCTATGACCCAACCCAATATCTCTTTTAAGATATTTCCTGAAAAGCCCCACCTTAGCCCACTATGGAGCTGTCACTTTTGAATTTATTTATGTAGAAACAATTTCTCTTCTTGTCTATTTTAAAACATGAAAAACAATATTAAATTGAAAGGATGAGACACATATTGGAAATGGTATTTGTCACATTATAAAGCTAACAAAGGAGATCCACATATATAATGGGGGGATGTTCATAGGTCTGAAAATCCATGAAAAATTGAACAATCGAGTTAGATGGGCAAAAAAGGTGATAAAAATGAGCAAAAAACTATGAACCAGTGTTAAAAGAGAAGGAGGCTGAGCACCGTGGCACATACTGTCATCCTAGTGACTTAGGAACATGGGATAAGAGGATTTGCAAGTTTGAGGCCAACCTCAGCACCTCACCAACTCAGTGAGACCATATTAAAAAAAAAAAAAAAAAAAAAAAAAAAAAGAAGCTAGAAAGGGCTGCATAGGTAGCTCAGGTTTTGTGAAACATCCCCAACTTCAGTTCCCAGTACTGAAAGAAAATAAACACAGCCTAAGGCAGGGGAGGGAGGCAAAAGAGCAATGGGCACATGAAAACATAATCTCTTTAGTAATCAGAGAATTGCAAAAATCAAGCCACAATGAGGTATTATTTTATTCTCATCATATTGACATTCAAAATCTGTCAGCACCAAGTATAGGTGAGGATATGGTATGAAGGGAATTCTATTATGCTGCTTACAAAAATGTAACTTGATGCTATTGCTTTCGAGAATATTTTGCACTAACTATAGTAAAAGTTGGATGTTTGTACACAGTATGTTCTAGCAATCCAAATTTCAGTTTTGGATCTATGTCCCAAAGGAAAGTCTTGTGCACATATCAGGAGACCTGGAGGAGAATTCTCAAACCAGCATTATTTGAAGAAAAGAAGCAATATTAGTATAGTCATATAATGGAATGCTACCAAATAGTGAAATGCAATGAATTAAAATTATTTGGTTGGACTGTATAAAATTGTCTTTCTTCTGGATCTTCTACATATTCTAAATACAAGCAATTTCATATGGTTCAGGAACATGATTCTGAGCAAATAAAAAAATATATACAATTATATGATCTATGAAATGTTAAAAACACACTTAAGGGTCCTACGTGTAGCTTACGAACTCATTATGTGTATTATACAAATAGGGGTGGTGAACAAAGAGTTCAGAATAGTGGTCCTGGGGTGGCTTGGGGTCTGGGGAGACAGAGGAAGATGCAATTCAGAGGAATTACAGGGGCTTCAAACACATTGGTAATGTTTTATTTCTTCAACTGAGTGAGGGATGTGTGGGGACTCTCCTTAAATACTCACTTGTTGAAGTATTAATGGAATCCTGCCACCAGATCAAGCGACTTCTTGCCTTGCTGTGTTGCTGAATACTTGGCCAGGTAGGTAGGGTGTGCAAGGGGTTTCTCTCTCTTGCTTGGGACAGACTACATTTCCTCACTTCAGTGCCGGACCATACTTTTGGTGGCGATTATTTCTGTGATAATGGAATTAGCATTGCCAAGGCAGCCATAAGGGTCAGGGACTCACTTTCTATTGCCTTGATCATCCCTGTGATAAAATAATTATCCTGTCATCTACTCTGGGATAGCAAGCAAACATGCAGATGGGAAACTCCCTGGAATGCCTCTGCAGGTCCTAAACCTGTTTGCAATAAATCGGAGTCAGTCAAGGGTTTCAAGTTCAGATTTAGCCTTTTCATCTGTGACCCCCCGCTTTTAGGCCATTGCCTGGTTACCTGGCTGCATGATCAGAAGCTCAGCACTATCTCCTGTCAGTCTATTTTCCCATTTACAAAATCTTCAACAAGACCCTAGAAAGCTTAAAGAGGGTCACCTGAATGGAGTGGGAAGAAGGGACCGAGGAAGCTTCTACACTGAGTCCTTTGCCAGGAAAATGCCACCAACTTCCCCCAGGAAAGGGGAGACCATCGGGTCCAGCTTCACCCCCTTCCCCCAAGTTCCACATGCCCCACTAACCTGAGGCCATCAGGGGTAGGGTGTGGCTGGGGTGAGGTAAGCAAAAGAAAAAAAGATTTCAAGATGTCTCTCCTACTGGGGCCGTGGGGTATCACTCATACCCTCCTGTGTCCCTCGTCTGGCCACACTGTAAGGAGACAGGGAAGCAGTTTTTACTTGTGACTTCTTCCAAATTGGCTTGGGGCTGCTGCCAAATTAGCAACTCCAGATTTTGAGTCTAGCCACTTGTTGTGGCCAAAAATAATGACGCATGAGAGTGCCAGAGAGGTGTTACTGTTCTCATTTTATAGATCAGAGAAATCAAGGCTCAGAGAAGCTTAGCAATAAACAAGGTCACACTGCTAGAAACTTAGAGGAACAAGATTTGAATTATTTGATCTCTAAGCCCACAGTCTATTTTTACCATGTTGCTCTTTTTTTTTTTTTTTAAAGTTTTCGTTGTGGGTGGACACAATATGTTTATTTTATTTTTATGTGGTGCTGAGGATCAAACACACGCTAGGCGAGTGCTCTACCACTGAGCCACAACCCCAGTCCTATCATGTTGCTCCTATCAAAATGTTTCCTGAGGAACAAAGGGCAGATCTGTGTAGAGTAATTCACACCCCAGCCCTAGTCCTGGAAATGGGAGCCAAGACTTCTCCATTTGAGTTACAACCCTGAAATGTCAAGGGCAAGGCAACTTGCCAATAGTTTCAGGCCTGTAAGAAATGGGCTTGACTTAGATTAGCTGAAGATTGTGATCAAATATATAACTGATGAGAAAGGTGAGTCATTCTGCAGTCATTGCAAGCACAGCTGTCTGTATGAGACTCAGACTGCTTGGGCATCTCCAGGTCCTCCTTCTTTGTCTGGAAGTTCCCCTTTTATTGTTCTTCATGTCTCCTAGGAGGTTATAGCTTCCGAGAAGGAAAATCAAACTAATTCAGAGGCAGGAAGATACTGCCTGCAGGGCACTGAACACTCAGATCTGCACAGCCTCCCTTCCCACGGCCACCTTTGCTCAGATGCCCCACCCCATGCATAAGCGGAGCAGTTTCATAGTTCTTGCTCCTCTGTCCACCCACAAGCTGCATTACCTAAGATTGACAGCACCATGGAAAACCAGCCACTACAGAGTCATTCTATTTTGGAGCCAGAGAACTGGGACTTCTGACCTTAGCACTCTTCTATTCTCTACTACTGCTTACAGTTTTGTGCGAAAGCGTGTGTGTGTGTGTGTGTGTGTGTGTGTGTATCTCACTTCATTGTAAAATATTTTTATGTTTGTTATTATTATCACTGTTACTATTAGCATACTGGAGTATGAACTCAGGGCTACTTTTACCATAAAACTACATCCCCAGCCCGTTTAATTTTTTATTTTGAGATAGGGCCTTGCTAAATTGCTGAGGCTGGCCTTGAACTTGCAATTCCCCTGTCTCAGTCTTCTAAGTAACTGGGATTACAGGTGTGTACCACCATGCCTGGAATAAACATACTTGTAAAATTCTCATTTTCTTTATTTGGAAACATAAGCAGCTGTGAAATAATTCAAAAGGATTCAAAGGGAAAAGCAAATTTCAAACTGTCCTCTAAGCCTTCAGTTTTCTCCACAGAGGTAATTATTGTTTCCAGTGTTTTTTTTTTTTATTTTTAAATTTGTAGTTGTAGATGGACACAATACCTTTATTTTATTTTATTTACTTATGGGTGCTAAGGATCAAACCCAATGCCCCATGCTTGCAAGACAAATGCTCTACCACTGAGCCACAACCTCAGCCCCCTGTTTCCAGTGTTTTGAATAGCCTTTCAGAGATAGTTTATTCTTTTTTTTTTTTTTTTTTATTGAACACAAATGGAGTACAGCTATTGTTTCACTGGTTGTACACAAAGTAGAGTCACACCATCTGTGCGTTCATGCATTTACACAGGGCAATGATGTCTGTCACACACTCTGTTATTAATTTTACCCCCCACCCGCCCCCACCCCTCCCTTCCCTCTATGCTAGCTATCTTTCCTCCATTCTTGCCATCTTTCCCCCCCACATTATGCATCATCATTCATTTATCAGAGAGACCATTCGGCTTTTGGATTTATGTGATTGGCTGATCTCACTTAGCATAACAGTTTCCAACATCATCCATTTACCTACAAATGTCATAATTTTATTCTTCCTTATAGCTGAGTAATATTCCATTGTGTATATATACCACAGTTTCTTTATCCATTCATCCACTGAAGGGCATCTAGGTTGATTCCATAATCTAGCTATTGTGAATTGAGCAGCTATGAACATTGATGTGGCTGCATCACTGAGGCAATCTGATTTTAAGTCCTTTGGGTATAAGCCAAGGAGTGGGATAGCAGGGTCAAATGGTGGATCCATTCCAAGTTTTCTAAGGAATCTCCACACTGCTTTCCAGAGTGGCTGTACCAATTTGCACTCCCACCAGCAATGTAAGAGTGTACCCTTTTCCCCACATCCTCGCCAACACCTGTTGTTGCCTGTGTTCTTCATAAAAGACATTCTCATTGGGGTAAGATGAAATCTTAAGGTGGTTTTGATTTGCATTTCTCTTATAACGAGTGATGTTGAACATTTTTTCATAAATCTGTTGATTGCTTGTAGATCTTCCTCTGTAAAGTGTCTGTTCATTTCCTTGGCCCATTTATTGATTGGGTTATTGGTGTTCGTGGTGTAAAGATTTTTGAGTACTTGGTAGATTCTGGAGATTAGTGCTCTGTCCGAAGAGTGTGTGGCAAAGATTTTCTCCCACTCTGAAAGCTCTCTCTTCACATTGCTGATTGTTTCCTTTGCTGAGAAGAAGCTTTTTAGTTTGACTCTATCCCAATCATTGATTCGTGCTTTTACTTCTTGCC
Source organism: Glaucomys volans (assembly GCA_020662805.1). Classification (NCBI taxonomy): domain Eukaryota; kingdom Metazoa; phylum Chordata; class Mammalia; order Rodentia; family Sciuridae; genus Glaucomys; species Glaucomys volans. Next base: position 567,119 of record JAJEJO010002354.1, read on the forward strand.
CTCTGGGAGTCATGTTAAGGAAATCTGGTCCTAGGCCAACATGATGAAGATTTGGACCTATTTTCTCTTCTATTAGGTGCAGAGTCTCTGGCCTGATTTCTAGGTCCTTGATCCACTTTGAGTTGAGTTTTGTACAGGGTGAGAGATATGGGTTTAGTTTCATTTTGCTGCAGATGGATTTCCAGTTTTCCCAGCACCATTTGTTGAAGAGGCTGTCTTTTCTCCATTGCATGTTTTTGCCTCCTTTGTCAAGTATGAGATACCTGTACTTATTTGGGTTTGTCTCTGTGTCCTCTATTCTGTACCATTGATCTACCTGTCTATTTTGGTACCAATAACATGCTGTTTTTATCACTATTGCTCTGTAATATAGTTGGAGGTCTGGTATTGTGAAACCCCCTGCTTCGCTCTTCTTGCTAAGGATAGCTTTAGCAATTCTGGGTCTCTTATTCCTCCAAATGAATTTCATGATTGCTTGCTCTATTTCTATGAGGTCCGTCATTGGGATTTTAATTGGAATTGCATTAAATTTGTATAGCATTTTTGGAAGTATGGCCATTTTGACAATATTAATTCTGCCTATCCAAGAACATGGGAGATCTTTCCATCTTCTCAGATGCTCTTTAACTTCTTTCTTTAGTGTTCTGTAGTTCTCAGTGTAGAGGTCTTTCACATCTTTTGTTAGATTGATTCCCAAGTATTTTATTTTTTTTGAGGTTAATGTGAATGGGGTACTTTTCCTAATTTCTCTCTCAGAGGATGCATCACTTACGAATAAAAATGCATTAGATTTATGAGCATTAATTTTATATCCTGCTACTTTGCTGAATTCATTAATGAGATCCAGAAGTTTTCTGGTGGAATTCTTAGGATCTTCTAGATAGAGAATCATGTCATCAGCAAATAGGGATAGTTTGATCTCTTCTTTTCCTATTCGTATTCCTCTAATTTCTTTGGTCTGTCTAATTGCTCTGGCTAGAGTTTCAAGAACGATGTTGAATAGTAGTGGTGAAAGAGGGCATCCCTGTCTTGTTCCAGTTCTCAAGGGGAATGCTTTCAATTTTTCTTCATTTAGAATGATGTTAGCTGTAGGCTTGGCATAAATAGCCTTTACAATGTTAAGGAATGTCCCCACTATCCCTATTTTTTCTAGTGTTTTGAGCATGAAGGGATGCTGTATTTTATCAAATGCTTTCTCTGCGTCTATTGAAATAATCATGTGGTTCTTGACCTTAAGTCTGTTGATGTGGTGAATTACATTGATTGATTTCCGGATGTTGAACCAACCTTGCATCCCTGGGATGAAACCCACTTGATCATGGTGCACTATCTTTTTAATATGCTTTTGTATGCGATTCGCTAAAATTTTGTTAAGAATTTTTGCATCAATGTTCATTAGAGATATGGGTCTGAAATTTTCTTTCCTTGATGTGTCCTTCTCTGGTTTTGGTATCAGGGTGATATTAGCTTCATAGAATGAGTTTGGAAGGGTTCCCTCCTCCTCTATTTCATGAAATACTTTGAGGAGTATTGGAAT